>JAVTVY010046604.1:0-21164 GCA_036873755.1 Hanleya hanleyi
GCGATTGCATAAAGGCCCAGCGCTGGGGGTTCCCCACCAATTCCTGTTGTACATGCATGTCTTTCAAGCCTTGAGCGAAGACCTCCCATCCTCGAAGATCCGTGTGCGACCTGCGTTGACGCATCAGGTCATTCACTAAATCTGTCATGTGGGTACCGGGGACCACCTGATTCTGTACCAGTAGTTCACCTTTATCATTCCATGTCATGTTAGGATTCTGTTTCATCCGTTGTAATACCAGGCCAGCTTGTTTCTTGAACGATGCAGGTACACTCTTCAGGACTTCGTCTTCGACCCACTGTGAGGCTGTGGGTGGTACCCCTGGTAATGGCGGCTGTTGGAGCGGTGCTGAGGTCGGTGGTGTGTCGCGTGGTGGTGGTGGTGCTGGGATAGAGAGGGTTTTGTATTGGTCCATGAACGTCATGTACCGCTGAAGCGTCTCATTGTACTGTTGTACTTTCTCACTATCGCTTAACCCCGGTCGTTGTAAGATCTGACGCATCTCTTCATCGAGGGTGTTTATCGTCTTCACCGTAGAAGGTACGGGGTACGGTGATTGGAGGTTTTGAAGGAACCGAGGTTCGACGAGGACCATTTTTTCGTGTGGTTCATTGTCGGCCGAAGAGTCCACCCAATACTGGACCCAACACGGAAGCGGCCAACGGTGCTAAGATGGCCCCGAGAAATCCACCTTTCTGTAACACCTTTTTTCTTTTGTGTTTGAGACACTCGCTTCTGGACTAAGGTTCTTAGACCTGTCTTATGCTTGGCCAACTTGGTCTTCGGAGCCGGAGTCAGTGGTACGTTGCCTTTTAACAGGTTGTACCCGATCTCGCACAGACAGCGTACACGGTCAGGGTCCGCACCGCGTACAATGGTTCGGACCAACTCGGGTGGGGCCGTCTTCAATACACGGAGCGTGAGAGCGTGCTTCCGTACTCGCGCAGACATCATGTACAACTAATGCCAGAACCCACAACTCTGCCCTTTTTATCTACTTTAGAGAACAGAGACAAAGTCAACCATGCTGTGGTATTCATTCTTTTTATTATCTCCATCATCAAACACACACTCCAGCTTGGGGAGCCACTGTGGGTGTGTTTACATTATTTTTGCATGTACACGTGGTGGGCCTCTCCGGGAAAGATGCCGGTCCGTAGTCGACGGTGGTCGGGGGTGGCTTGCTTGAGGTCGAAGAGCATATACCCGTGCTGAGGGGTTGTGGCATCTTTAAAGGCTTCCAACGCAAACGCTGTGCGGCCGGGATACATCTGTCTCGCCAGGTGCAGCAGTTGAGTGGTATCTCTCGGGTTTTTGAAGACCATCAGGTAGTGGGCATTTAAGCTGATATTCCGATGTTCTTTGTTTTTACTGAACAGATTCTGCACAATGTAGATGATGCTGAGCCGTCGATGATGGCTGCCTTTGGTAAAGAGTTGGGTGACCCGCGCATCCGTCTCCGCCATGAGATCATCCAGAACCACCAAGGTGTCGGGTTCCAAGTCGGCCAGGTTGGGTAGGCCTTCCACGAACGTGATGTGGGGCATTGCTGCATACGCTTCCTGCCATTCTCCGTAACACCACACGACTCGGCAATGGGTGGGGTGATCATGCTGTCGGCGTGTTGAAGGAGCTTCCTGACGAACTGCGTTTTGCCGGAGCCCGTCGGTCCTGCGATGACGCAAGTGAAGGGATGCTGCCACCGAGGGTCCATAGTTCGAGCTGTATGCGCTGTCGTGGTAACCCGCTCTTGTAAATTTCGTACGAGTGAACTGGAGTTGTGGGTACAACGTCGGTCGTCGTTGTCTGTTCACTGCGAGTGATGATGGTGGTGGGTACAACGTCGGTCGTCGTTGTCTGTTCACTGTGAGGGATGAAATCCGGTGGGTTTTCAGACGTAATGGGTGTTCTTGGTGTAGGTGCTGACTCTATACTCGTTGTGGCTTGTACACGTGGTGTGGTGGTGACTGGCCTCGATACGGGGTTGACTGGTGCTCTCTGTAGACCGGTTTCACTTGTGGCTGGTGTTCTCAGTTGGTTAAGTAACGTGCTGACATAGGCTACGTCGTAAAACACACCTCCGTACAACACACTCAGCAGGGTTAGCAATATCACCACAACGCCCAATTGCGCTTTGCGCGTTTTGGGAGACGCTGTGTTCAGAGGCAGCTGCTGTTTGTCCATAGCACTGTGGTCGGCGTGGAATGAAGGATGACGGCAGGTGTTTTGCCTTTATAGTCGTTTCACCTGGTTGGCAGCGACCCAGGAATTGAAGGAACTGGGCCAGCCTTGCCATTTGACGAAATGAAACAGTTTGCCACGTCGACGTTCCGTTTTCAAAATCTACTCCACCGTGTAGTAGTCTTGCTGTGTTTTTACGACAGGCTGTAATTCCGTCTCGTAAAAGGTCCCTAGCAACGGTTCCCCTTGAAGATCTTCCAGTTGATAGACTCGCTGCTGTCGGGGTAGGCGCCGTTTAATCAGGAAGTGCTCATCGCTCCAGTTGGGCAAGTAACTTTTCTCAAATTGACCTTTGACTTTACTGATCCGTACAGGGTCCCGACCTTGAACACCGCCTTCTTCGTTCGCTGCGATTGCCTGGGGTACAAGACACGCCGGACTTGGGCTTCATTGCGTTGGGTCACGGTAATGGGGGCTCTCTCTATACTCCGATGATAGGCTCTATTGTAACCACTCACAAGTTTCGGGAGAACATCGATGTACCGCCTTATATTCTTATAGGTGAAATATTTATACATGCGGCCTTTGAATGTCCTGTTGAATCTTACCACCACGGAAGCCTTGGTCTCGTTGTACGTATGGAAGAAAAACACCTTCTGGGCTTTCAGAAACTGTTGGAACGGTCTGTTGAGGAATTCCGTGCCTTCGTCCGTTTGCAAATACAAAGGTTTGCGCCCGGTCTTGAAGAAGTCTTTGAACGCCGATATGAGATTCGCCCCCGTTTTCGTCCGGATGGGTACCACCCACGCATACTTCGATAGGATATAGATGCACGTCAAGATATACCGATTCCCATCGTTGTGTTTGGCAAAGGCGCTCATATCGACCAAATCCGCTTGCCACTGGGCATCTATTCCTCCCACGATGACCCGGTTCCGTAGAAAATGGCGACGGACAGATCGATGTAAGGTATAGGTGTCTTGTTTTCTTAACCAATCTCGGACTTGGGCACGTTGTATCCCCTGGGGTTTGGCCGCTCGATAGAGAGCCGACAATGCACTATAGGCCGCCGGACTGTCGGGACTGTAGTATAAGTTATCCAACACCCAGCGCTTCATGGTGACAAATGATGATGGACCCTGGCTCTATCGTTTATTTATAACGGGTATATCTTGGGCCGTAGTTTCTTTCTGATTTTCTTCGTTGGCTTCCACAGTGTCCATGGTAAATGACCAGTCCAACTCGTCTGATGACCGCTTAATAAGCACTTGATCCACATCTACTACGGCATCTTCCAATGCAGACCATAGATCAGGGTGAAGGGTAAAATGCACTGTACCCCCATCTAGCCGAGCCAATTGAGCAAAGAAACGGCCGCGTCAGATATACACATCGTGACACAAGTGGATGAGGTCGCCGTCCAGTTCACCAGACAACACCTGTTTGAATTTGGTCCAGCCCCTTCGGGACAGACGAATGTGGGCCGGGCACGGTTGTGTAGGGTCCGCATCACAGATGTCTCCCACCTCCTCCATGATATCGACCTTATCCGCATACACGTGCAGGAAAACCTCGGGGGTCAAGCTGAGATACGCCAGTATTATATGCTCCGTCATGGTAGTACGTGAATGGTACCAGATTTGACTGTCTCTCGTATTTATAGGGAGAACCCCGTGAGATCAAAGGATCGGGTGGTCAAAGTCTAGCCGGGTAATCAATGGCATCGTCGTCTGGTTCATGGCTAGACATTTGTTCATTGGGTTCTGCCGCTGCTTCTGTCAGGGCACGAGCCCACTCCAACTCGTCTGATGACCGCTCGTCCGGTGTAAACAGCTGATCCACGATAGGCACCACCTTCTCGAAGGCTGCCCACAGATCGGGGTCTAGGGTGAGGCCTCGCGTAGGGTCTTGGTAGCGGCTCAGGCGTGGGAAGAAGGGTCCACGGTGTACGTAGATGGCATTGTCTATGTGGATGAGGTGTCCATCGAGCTCGCCGCTCAACACCCGTTTAAATTTGGTCCAGCCGTCACGGTGTAGCGTAACCGTATTCGATACCGTCTCAGCGGGCGATCAGCAAACATCTCCACGGTCTTCCACGAGGGTGATTTTATCTTCATAGTCGTGTAACCCCACCCGGGGTGTAAGGGGAAGGATGGCTCGTAGAACTGGTGACATGCTTGACCCAATGACGAACGGTGAATGACACACACACTGTCTGACCCTCGTATTTATAGTCAGGTCCCACTGTCAATGCCACAGCGCCAGGGTCAATAGGGCACAGACTATTGTGAGGCCAACCAGCCGTCGCTGGTTCCGGCGTGAGCGCTCGTGGTCCATAGCCCGAGAATCAAGGATGGCTGTCATAGTCCAGTAGTGGTGAGTGATGGCACACCTCTCCATCGAGTGCACTCTGTCGAGGACCGCTTCTGTGAACTCGTTCAGGATCTGGCGTCGCCCCTCGTTGTCGTCGCCATCTGAAAACATGGACCGGACCACTGCTCGGTAACCCGTGAGTGAATTAACCACGGTGGCATGCTGTAAAATGCGAGTCGCATAGGGCTGGATCTCCGTCATGGCTCTGCAACCGTAGAAATGAAGGAGTGGGATCAAGAGGGACGTGTTTTATAGACCATGTCACACATGCTCGCCTAGATGTAGCTCTACGGGTGTAGTCCGTGATACGTACTATTCTGATTGGTTATGTGGCTCCTATAGAGATAGTACCTTATCGACAATGGGGACTACTTGTTCCAAAGGCGTCCATAGATCGGTGTCCAGGGTAAAACCACCGTCGTTCAGACAGAGGAGTCGAGCGAAAAAGGGACCGCAGAAAATGTAGACGTCGTCACACAGGTGAATGCTATCACCCTGCAGGTCACCCAACAACACCCGTTCCAAGGTAGTCCATCCTTCCGGTGACAAAGAGACGTGCGCTTTAGGTCCAGGCGTACACCAACACCTAAATCCGCTATCGATGAGGTCCACTCGTTTGGGGTACAACAATAGGGTGCAGCCAGGTGTAAGCCTCCGGGTAGCCACAGTCCCTTCTTTCACCTGGGGGTGTAGTAAGTCATCCACCTCGGGGAGTACATCTTTCAGTGCCATCCACAAGGGTGGGCAGAGTGTGATATAGGTACCTCCACTCTGTTCCAACCGGGGAAAAAGGGAATCCTCTCCAGCAGTGCGTATGTGCACGCCGACTTCCACGTGCATGAAATCCCTTTCGGGGTCTTTTCCCTGTAACAATCGTGTCAATAGAGTCCAGCCTGATAGCGATAACAAAATCTTCACCTTCTGCGGTGCGTCTTGGACCAGCTCCAGGTGATCGTCATGGACGATCAGGGTGACGTCGGACGTCAGTTGGAATAACGCAAGCTCTGTTCCGCTCGCTGCCATGGTGGGGAATGAAAAGCGAACGGTTAGAGAGGTGGCTTTATAGTGTACCTGTTGGGTAGGGTTTTATACACCGTGCGTGGCACTTGTTATACTCGCTTGTGCCATAAGGTCAATAAGGTTAGAAATGCGCTTTTTTCTACTACGCCCTGTGACGGCCCTTCGTGAATGGGCCTAACCTGTGAACATCATACGAATGCATGTACTAACCTGTCTGTGGGGTTTTTCCACAATGTCGTTCACCTTCGTGTCTTTTCGGGTACGTCCGTGTCTTTTCGGTAAAGTCCGTGTCTTTTCGGTAACGTCCGTGTCTTTTCGGTAACGTCCGTATCTTTTCGGTAACGTCCGTATCTTTTCGGGTATCTAGCGTGCTATAAAAGGGAAGCGGCCTTGCCGTTTCATCAGACACTCTGTCAACCAGCAAGATGTTCACTTGCACAACTTGCCAGAAGCAGTTTACTCGTCTAGATAATTTACGACGCCACGAGGCCACCAAGCACGAAGGAACCGCCCGGTATACTTGTATAACCTGCGCACGGTCATTTAATCGGGAGGATCATTTACTGCGCCACGAACGCTCATTCCACGAGGGCGCGACGGAACAATATAAGGACTGTGGTCAACTCGTCAAACGACGCAGTCAGTTAAGACGGCATCAGCGTTTGATTCATGTCCCGTCTCTACGGTTTGGGCAACAACTTCCTACTGAAGAGGAGCCGCGGAAGGTCAGACCCAGTGAAGATAAGCCCGGGGAGACGAATGCCACTCGTGATGCGATGACGGAGAGCCCGCCTATACCCACAGTTCAGAAGAGCATGGATTTCCAGCCGGACTCCATCGTTACGGTTTCGAGTCATACGGCTGACAACATCGAACATTTTCTGGACGAGCCCATAAATGTTCCAAGCGATCTCTTACAGGACAACCATCCAGTGAGTGACATCGATCGGCGCCATTGGTCCATGACACGGCACTGTTTCCACCGTCATCGCCCTATTCAAGATATCTACAATTTCCCACTGACCAACCTCACCCGTCTACGCAGCTACGTGGAAACCATCTTCAAAGATCAAACTACGGCCTTCAAATTGAATCTGGGGTTTGGTTATGTGCTGCAGCATAAGGAGACAGTCCAAGTCCGATACTTTTACCCGAGAAGTAACATTTATGTGTTTGACCAGCCGTTTACCATCATTAACCGGAGGTCACTAGAGACGATGCTGGAGAAACTGGACACCGTGGATCCCTTGGAATGGGCCCAACAACAACGACCCAACACCAAGTGGACAGTGGAGAGGGTGACCAATGTTACGTTTTTCCTTACCAAGCTGACCGACCACCGCCAACGGTTGAATGCGTCACTCGTGCACTGATGAATACCATAACATGCCTTACATACTCTCTATGTCTACATGCTGATCGTTGACTTGAGCTCAGTAAACACTTGTACCTAATGTGACGGTGCGTTAAATAATAAAACATGGTGTTTGATATTTCAATTTGTTTTTGCTGTTAACATACTAAACACACCCAGGGCGGCTCCCCCAGCCTGGGTATGATGTAACATTGGGGATAATAAACTGTATGAACATTGCTGAACTTGTTGTTATTCACGACAACCGCTATGCGATTGTATTATACAGAACATATATTGTATAATACAGGACAGATATGGTATAATACAGCACAGATTTGGTATAATACAGGACATATACTGTATAACACAGGACATATATCGTACAATACAGGACAGATATGGCATAATACAGCACAGATTAGGTATAATACAGGACATATACTGTATAATACAGCATTTGGCCTTTTGACCTGACATTCATCCGCGCACTGTCGGTGATGACGCGCGCGTCGCGCTGCGGCATCAGATCACCCCCGCGCGCGCGCGCTGCGGCCGGGGCGGGCCAGGCCGGGCCGGGCCAGGCCGGGCCGGGCCGGGAAAAAACCCCGGAGGTTGAACATCCGGACGTCTAAGGGGAACATTGAAACTCTTCTGGGTTTGGAGGTGAAACCCGGAAGTGACGTCACAACCCACGTCACCTGCGCAGCAGAATGGAAACGACACCCTAGTCTAGACCCCTCACATAGGCTTCACATGGATCCCTCACTCGATCCCATCGGCCCACTAGTGGCCCACCTAGACCCCAACACGTCTATTTCCATACCCTTTGTCCACTGCGCATGCGCAGAGTGACGATATTTCAACCCCGCACTCATCCCATCAGATGCCCCCTCACATAGGCTTCACATTGATACCTCGCTCGATTCGATCCAATCGGCCCACTAGTGGCTCCCCTAGATCCCAAAACGTCTATTTCCATACACTTTGTCTATTGCGCATGCGCAGAATGACGATATTCCTACCCCACATCCATCCTATCGGTTGCCCCCTCACATAGGCTTCACATTGATACCTCACTCGACCCCATCGGACCATTATTGGCCCACCTAGATCCCAAAACGTCCACCCCGTATGGACCTATACACCCATAGCCATGCAGTATAGGCCTACGGGCCTACCCAGGCCTCGGTGACTTTTTCCAAAAATTTCACCGTTTCGCTCCGGGACCCTTCCCATCGTGTTCTAAATGACGAGACGTGAAACACAAATCCAAACAGCCCATATCACAATGAACGTGTGTGAATTTAACCAGGTTGGACCTATACCCCCCATGGCCAGCCTATGGGCCTATATACAGACCTCGATGACTTTTCCCAAACATTTCACCGATTCGCTCCGGGACCCTTCCCATTGTCATTTTCTTGGCGAGACGAGAAAAACGCGACTCCACAAGCCATAGTAAAGCCCACGAAAAAAATTGACCATCCCCATACCCCATACCCCATACAGGCATCTTCCCTTATATTGTATAATACAGACCCCTATTGTAGGGGTAAAGTCCGTATTCCGCTTTTTATAGTTTCGGGAAAAAATCCTAATTTTACATACACCCACCCCATTGACTTGATAGGCAGGCCCCGATAAGTCCCGGGACCGATATTAGCCCTTTTGGTTAGAGTTGATAGGGGTTTTCCCCTAGTTTAGGGGTAAAGTCCGTATTCCGCTTTTTATAGTTTCGGGAACAAATCCTAATTTTACATGCACCCACCCCATTGACTTGATAGGCAGGCCCCGATAAGCCCGGGGACCGATATTAGCCCTTTTGGCTAGAGGTGATAGGGGTTTTCCCCTATTGTAGGGGTAAAGTCCGTGTTCCGCTTTTTATAGTTTCGGGAACAAATCCTAATTTTACATGCACCCACCCATGACTGGATGTCCCTTCACGAATGCTTCACTTTGATACCTCACTCGACCCAATCGGACCATGCAGCGTATTTGAAGTCTGGGGACTACTTTTTCTCTGCGGAGGCAGACCGCATCACCGGCAGACCGCATCACCGCGGAAGAATACATGCCCAGGGGCCCTTTGCCGGAACTACTTTTGACCTTGAGCTGGTGGCGCTCCCTGGCGCCCCAGGCGGAACTCTTGGGGAGATGACGGGGAGTGCCCTATACCTTTAACCTGGAAAAAGGGGAACCAAGAGTTACCTCCCTGGAAAACGTTACCGAATTTAACGGCTCCCTACTACTTTCGTTGCTCTCTGTTTTAAGCTATACTACTTCATAAAATGAGTCCAAAATGCATGGCAGGGATTATGTTGGAAACTTTATTTCACAGAAAATGAAGAGCTACGACTGTTTGTTTACATCAGTGTGTTATCATACCAATCGATACCCAAAGCTCAAACTCATTGTTTCTTCATGCTTTTTGTATTCTTGTATTTTGTAGACTTTTACCCCACGTCTTCACACTGGAATGTCCATTTTTAAATCAAGTAAACAGAATATCAACATGACGTCGTTATGTCTTATTCATATACTCAATTTCTAACTTCTTCACGCCGAAGGAAAGGCAACAAACAATTGGTGACAAATTGAAAGCTTAACCTAGTGATCTGGAGAACATGCATATGTGATAAAGTTGGGTTCTTCAGAATATATGGTATTCAAGATAAAGTTCTCAAACCAAGAGTCGATCATGTACATACAAATCTGCATTTAACGATGCGAAAAACTATTATTGGCGTGCATCTACATGGAACATGCATATCAGATTTACTAATATTACATGTATTATTATTTCTATTTGTATTATAATTTAAATGTTGCCAATACCTGTGATCGAAACCCCAGAAGCCCACCTGGGAATGCGCTTGAGGCATCAAAAAAGTGCCCCCCCCCTCCCATTAATTTGGCCAAGTAAGCATACCCCCCGATTGGACCAGTAAGAAAAGTAAGCACCCCCATCCCGAACCACAAGAAAAATCTTCTTGCAACCCCCCCCCCGCTGAAATGCACACCCCCTCCCCCTCCGATCAATTTTGAACAGTTCCTCACTACTAATCATCGCGTTTGAGATTTTCTTTTTATACTACTTTAACCCTCAGTCGAAACGTACCAACATCGATTTTGACGTAGCATTCCAGTCGTATACGATAGAGTAGACTGGGGTCATTTAACTCTGTTGAAGACTGTCGGGTCCCTTTTCTATTTTTTAGCTGATATTATTCCACGGGGAAATGGTTCTGCATTATTTCTAGGAACTCTCAGTTTACGGCCTTTCTCTGAAACTTCTCGACTGCTCATGCGCACATTGATTGCACTTTCACTACAAACCACGCCAATGATGGTTCGCACAAAGAACTTCAATATGACACCCCACAAGACTCATTTGGACCAAAGATATCCCATCTAGTCCATAAAACGTCCACTCAAATGCCTTTTTTACAACTGCTCGACTGCCCATGCACAATTTTTCAGCACTTCCAATACAAACAACCCCAGTCTGACTCTATGTCGGAGTCAGTCAATATAACACCCCATACGGCCCATTTGCATCAAGGATGGTTCTCATAGACACCGAAACGCCCACTCAAACCTAAATAACAAGGGTACTCACTTTATCATTTCCTCCAATTTTGTCCCATATAGCTTAATATTGGGGTGCATATAAAAAGTATAATATCTAGCTAACGCTGTGCGTATTTTCCTATCTGATTAAAAGCACACAGTAGACTATCATTCTGCCTAAAATAAAAGATATGAATTTATTAGATATGTCTAACACCATTTTTTATTATTATTTTTTTTTTTTTACTATTTTAATTCAATTTTCATAATCTTTTTTCAATTTAAAACTTAAAAAAAAACAAAAACAAATTCAAGGTATGCCAAAACATAATCTGTTTAAATCTGAGTCAGGCTAGTCCTTAATTTCTCTATGTCATCAGTGGGTCATTCTAGGATTATTTCACGGATATTAGAATTGATGTATTAGAACAGAGATATCAAAAACATGTTTAGACATATATACATAGTTGTGTACCTAACACATTCAACAATATAACACTGTGTTGTGCATGGCATACACAACCCTCATATAGAGAATATCTGTTAGTTCAATTGAATGTAGCTACAGAGAATCATCATCTTTTGGGCAGTAATAGATAGATGAAGTTAATGATTATAAAGTTATTACTACTGAGAAAACTCATAAGAAAAACGAAGAAATATATCCTTTTTTTCATTTTAAGTTAAGTGCTGCAATGTTAGCAAAGAGACAACACCTGTAAAAACAAAACATAGGAAAAACTATATAAAAATGGGGATAAAATCCAATGCCAACATATCTGATGATCACTTGCTCATCTCTGCTACATTAACCAACATGAAGTGTGACAAGAGACGGAAGTTGACTCACTTTAAAAAGGGTACATCCTGGACACCCCATATTAGCTGCGACTGACAGTTCAGATGCGATCCCTGTCCCTGGACCATCATCTGAATGTGTTGTAGTAACGAGGCGGTTACATCAAGATGAGTTCACCTTCGTTACAAAACCTGGCATAGACAAGAGGACAGTTGAAGCTACAGGTATCGAGCGCATCCCTGGATCCATCAAATTACTACGGCCAAAGAAACCGGCTTCAAATCTGAAAGACATGAGAGATAAAAATACTGATGATACACAACGCATGATAATGATTAATAACAAGAAGATGGTTCAGATGTGGAATGATGTAGAGTTACTTCCCTGATTGTGATATTCTGAAAGTTATAGCCAGTCAAAAAAGTTGGGTTTGAGGTGGTCTCAATCTTTGAAATGTGTTAACTGCCAATATATTTCTTGCCATTATAAACAAACAAACCTGGACCAAATGCTGCTGCCATCAGCTTATCCATGAAAGCCGGTCAACAATTACAAGCGTATAGTCCGCCATTCATAATTCAGCCGTCGTCCGTTAAAGAATATCCGCGTCAGTAGTATATAGCGAGTAAAAGCCCGTGCATTGACCTCAAAAATTTGCATAATTTGTGGAGGTAACGTGGAGGAGAGGTCAAGGTTCAAGGTTCAAGGTTCTTTATTTGCTGATCACAGCGCCCGTTATCGAGCAGATATACAATCAAGCGAAGATAATTAAGTATGTATACATATAGAATAACCTAGTTGATTAGAAATAATTTGATTTACAGAAAAATAGCAGTCGTGATACAAGGAACAATAATGCCAGGAGCAGCGATTTCGCTGGCATTTTACAATAAATTATGATCTTACTGACTAGTATCTGTGTGTAACGCTAAAAACGTATATTAGCTAACATCTGTTATTCCTGTACCAGTAACACATTTGTCATGTTTAGATGCCGAACCATCAATCATATTGCTACGTGCGCTCATACAATCATGAACAAACTTACCTAAATTTTTCACAATAATTGGATCCTCGCACGATAAGAGCCAAATAAATTTGTTTGAAATATCGAGTTGAGAAAAGTTGGCATTCATGCTATCACATTTAAATAAAAATATGTCCCGAAAATTATCATATTTATTACATTCCATTAAAAAATGGAATTCATCTTCAACCTTACCAGCATTGCAAAGAGTACATAAACGCTTATCTGCTGGTACTTTGGCAAATCTACCTTTCTCAACCTGAAGGTCATGGCTACTTGTTCGTAGCTTACATAAGTCACTGCGATGATCTCGATTCAGAATAGATAAGTAAGGTTCCAACATAAAATTTAGCTTGAAGGTTCTATATGTTCTGAGTTTGTTACCATACGCTACGTTGGGACGGTCGGTAAACAGTTGTTCATTCCACCAATTACAAAATACAGAAGAGAAACTTCTTGCAGCTTTGGAAACTAAGCTACCAACAGATAAACTTTTTTTCTGTTCGTATAAATGACTTAGATTAAGAATGACAATATACATTTAATATCCGTTACCCAGGTCTTTTTTCCTTGGGTGTCCAATTTGATAGAAAAATCAAAAGCTTTCTTTAATAACGTATCATCAGGCATTTCAAATAAGCGACGCCAGTATTTAAGCATTGAACAAATAACATCAAGACGTCGACCGAGTTCACCTAACACAGCACAATTTGTACATTTGGAGTTGACCCCCAGAATGTATTTACAGTACTTCAAGTTAAGTCTTTCAAGTGGTTCATTCTTAATATAGTTATCTAAAAATGATTTTTTACTCAATTTTGTAACAATGGATGATCCCCATATTTCTGAACAGTAGAGTAAAATAGGCTTAATAGTATGATCAAATATATGCAAAGAAGTGGAGATTCCAGGAGGGTTACATGAAAAACATTTTCGAATTTTGAAGAATGCCTTAGATGCCTTGCCATTCAGTTGAACCCTATAGGTCAAGTGCACTATAGTTCCGGCAGAATGACCAAAAAGCTACCCCCAACACAGGAGAGTTCCAATTGTTGCAGGGAATGTATTCATCCGCGGTGATGCGGTCTGGCGGTGATGCGGTCGGGGGAAAAAGCTTCCGCGGAGAAAAAGTAGTTCCCAGACTTCAAATAAGCTGCATGATCCGATTGGGTCGAGTGAGGTATCAAAGTGAAGCATTCGTGAAGGGGCATCCAGTCATGGGTGGGTGTATGTAAAATTAGGATTTTTCCCGACACTATAAAAAGCGGAACACGGACTTTACCCCCTACAATAGGGGAAAAGCCAAAAGGGCTAATATCGGTCCCCGGCCTTATCGGGGCCTGCCTATCAAGTCAATGGGGTGGGTGCATGTAAGATTAGGATTTGTTCCCGAAAATATAAAAAGCGGAACACGGTCTTTACCCCTACAATAGGGGAAAACCCCTATCAACTCTAGCCAAAAGGGCTAATATCGATCCCCGGGCTTATCGGAGCCTGCTTATCAAGTCAATGGGGTGGGTGCATGTAAAATTAGGCTTTGTTCCCGAAAATATAAAAAGCGCAACACGGACTTTACCCCTACAAAAGGGGAAAACCCCTATCACCTCTTGCCAAAAGGGCTAATATCGGCCCCCGGGCTTATCGGGGCCTACCTATCAAGTCAATGGGGTGGGTGCATGTAAAATTAGGATTTTTTTCCGAAACTATAAAAGGCGGAACACGGACTTTACCCCTAAAATAGGGGAAAACCCCTATCACCTCTAGCCAAACGGGCTAATATCGCTCCCCGGGCTTATCGGGGCCTGCCTATCAAGTCAATAGGGTGGGTGCATGTAAAATTAGTATTTTTTGCCGAAACTATAAAAAGCGGAACACGGACTTTACCCCTAAAATAGAGGAAAACCCCTATCACCTCTAGCCAAAAGGGCTAATATCGGTCCCCGGACTTATCGGGGCCTGCTTATCAAGTCAACGGGGTGGGTGCATGTAAAATTAGGATTTGTTCCCGAAAATATAAAAAGCGGAACACGGACTTTACCCCTACAAAAGGGGAAAACCCCTATCACCTCTAGCCAAAAGGGCTAATATCGGCCCCCGGGCTTATCGGGGCCTGCCTATCAAGTCAATGGGGTGGGTGCATGTAAAATTAGGATTTTTTTCCGAAACTATAAAAGGCGGAACACGGACTTTACACCTAAAATAGGGGAAAACCCCTATCACCTCTAGCCAAACGGGCTAATATCGCTCCCCGGGCTTATCGGGGCCTGCCTATCAAGTCAATAGAGTGGGCGCATGTAAAATTAGGATTTTTTTCCGAAACTATAAAAGGCGGAACACGGACTTTACCCCTAAAATAGGGGAAAACCCCTATCACCCTCTAGCCAAACGGGCTAATGCCGCTCCCCGGGCTTATCGGGGCCTGCCTATCAAGTCAATAGGGTGGGTGCATGTAAAATTAGGAATTGTTTTCCGAAAATATAAAAAGCGGAACTCGGACTTTACCCCTACAATAGGGTCTTTATTATACAATATAAGGGAAAATGCCTGTATGGGGTATGGGATGGTCCTTTTTTTCGTGGGCTTTACTATGGGTTGTGGGGTCTCTTTTTTCTCGTCTCACCAAGAAAAACACGATGGCAGGGGTCCCGGAGCGAAGCGGTGAGATGTTTGGAAAAAGCCACCGAGGTCTGTATATAGGCCTATAAGCTGGCTATGGGGGGTATAGATCCAACCTGGAAAATTCACACACGTTCATTGTGATATGGGTTGTTTGGTCTTGTTTTCACATCTCGTCATTTAGAACACGATGGGAAGGGTCCTGGAGCGAAACGGTGAAATTTTTGGAAAAGTTCCATATAGCCCATATAGATCCATACTGGCTATATACCATATAGGTTCAACCTGAGAAATTCACACACGTTCATTGTGATATGGGTTGTTTGGTCTTGTTTTTCACGTCTCGTTATTTAGAATACGATGGGAAGGGTTTCGAAACGAAACGGTGAAATTTTTGGAAAAAGTTCACCGAGGCCTGGGTAAGCCGATAGGCCTATACTGCATGGCTATGGGGTATAGGCCCATACGGGGTGGACGTTTTGGGGTCTTGGTGAGCTCCTAATAATCCTATGGTGTCGTATGAGGTCTTATTTTTAAGCTCTTCTATAACACCCATATATGGCAATATGAGCTTTTTGTTGAAACAAAAAATGGTCGATTTCTGAACCCGATTCCACCACATACAAATATGATCTGGAGACGCTTTTTTTCTCCATGCCGTAGAAACAAGTCTTGTCTATTCCCCGTTTGAATTGCAAAGAAAAGCAAACAATTTTCACCCCAAAGCACGTGGTATGGTCTCTTCTATAACACCCATATATGGCAATATGAGCTTTTTGCTGAAACAAAAAATGGTCGATTTCTGAACCCGATTCCACCACATACAAATATGATCTGGAGACGCTTTTTTTCTTCATGCCGTAGAACCAAGTCTTGTCTATTCCCCGTTTGAATTGCAAAGAAAAGCAAACAATTTCCACCCCACAGCACGTGGTATGGTCTCTTCTATAACACCCACATATGGCAATATGAGCTTTTTGTTGAAACAAAAAATGGTCGATTTCTGAACCCGATTCCACCACATACAAATATGATCTGGAGACGCTTTTTTTCTCCATGCCGTAGAACCAAGTCTTCTCTATTCCCCGTTTGAATTGCAAAGAAAAGCAAACAATTTTCACCCCACAGCACGTGGTATGGTCTCTTCTATAACACCCATATATGACAATATGAGCTTTTTGTTGAAACAAAAAATGGTCGATTTCTGAACCCGATTCCACCACATACAAATATGATCTGGAGACGCTTTTTTTTCTCCATGCCGTAGAACCAAGTCTTGTCTATTCCCCGTTTGAATTGCAAAGAAAAGCAAACAATTTTCACCCCAAAGCACGTGGTATGGTCTCTTCTATAACACCCATAGATGGCAATATGAGCTTTTTGTTGAAACAAAAAATGGTCGATTTCTGAACCCGATTCCACCACATACAAATATGATCTGGAGACGCTTTTTTTCTCCATGCTGTAGAACCAAGTCTTGTCTATTCCCCGTTTGAATTGCAAAGAAAAGCAAACAATTTTCAGCCCACAGAACGTGATATGGTCGCTTCTATAACACCCATATATGGCAATATGAGCTTTTTGTTGAAACAAAAAATGGTCGATTTCTGAACCCGATTCCACCACATACAAATATGATCTGGAGACGCTTTTTTTTCTCCATGCCGTAGAACCAAGTCTTGTCTATTCCCCGTTTGAATTGCAAAGAAAAGCAAACAATTTCCACCCCACCGCACGTGGTATGGTCTCTTCTATAACACCCATATATGGCAATATGAGCTTTTTGTTGAAACAAAAAATGGTCGATTTCTGAACCCGATTCCACCACATACAAATATGATCTGGAGACGCTTTTTTTCTCCATGCCGTAGAACCATGTCTTGTCTATTCCCCGTTTGAATTGCAAAGAAAAGCAAACAACTTTCAGCCCACAGCACGGCACATGGTCATGTCTATAACACCCATTTATGCATGGCAATATGAACTTTTTGTTGAAGCAAAAATGGTCGATTTCTGAACCCGATTCCACCACATTGAAATATGATCTGGAGACGATTTTTCCTCCATGCCGTAGAACCAAGTCTTGTCTATTCCCCGTTTGAATTGCAAAGAAAAGCAAACAACTTTCAGCCCACAGCACGGCACATGGTCATGTCTATAACACCCATATATGCATGGCAATATGAGCTTGTTGTTGAAGCAAAAATGGTCGATTTCTGAACCCGATTCCACCACATTGAAATATGATCTGGAGACGCTTTTTTCTCCATGCCGTAGAACCAAGTCTTGTCTATTCCCCGTTTGAATTGCAAAGAAAAGCAAACAATTTTCACCCCACAGCACGTGGTATGGTATCTTCTATAACACCCATATATGGCAATATGAGCTTTTTGTTGAAACAAAAAATGGTCGATTTCTGAACCCGATTCCACCACATACAAATATGATCTGCAGACGCTTTTTTTTCTCCATGCCGTAGAACCAAGTCTTGTCTATTCCCCGTTTGAATTGCAAAGAAAGCAAACAACTTTCAGCCCACAGCACGGCACATGGTCATGTCTATAACACCCATATATGCATGGCAATATGAGCTTTTTGTTGAAGCAAAAATGGTCGATTTCTGAACCCGATTCCACCATATTGAAATATGATCTGGAGACGCTTTTTTCTCCATGCCGTAGAACCAAGTCTTGTCTATTCCCCGTTTGAATTGCAAAAGAAAAGCAAACAACTTTCAGCCCACAGCACGGCACATGGTCATGTCTATAACACCCATATATGCATGGCAATATGAGCTTTTTGTTGAAGCAAAAATGGTCGATTTCTGAACCCGATTCCACCACATTGAAATATGATCTGGAGACGCTTTTTTCCCCATGCCGTCGAACCAAGTCTTGTCTATTCCCCGTTTGAATTGCAAAGAAAAGCAAACAACTTTCAGCCCACAGCACGGCACATGGTCATGTCTATAACACCCATATATGCATGGCAATATGAGATTTTTGTTGAAACAAAAATGGTCGATTTCTGAACCCGATTCCACCACATTGAAATATGATCTGGAGACGCTTTTTTCTCCATGCCGTAGAACCAAGTCTTGTCTATTCCCTGCTTGAATTGCAAAGAAAAGCAAACAACTTTCAGCCCACAGCACGGCACATGGTCATGTCTATAACACCCATATATGCATGGCAATATGAGCTTTCTGTTGAAGCAAAAATGGTCGATTTCTGAACCTGATTCCACCACATTGAAATATGATCTGGAGACGCTTTTTTTCTCCATGCCGTAGAACCAAGTCTTGTCTATTCCCCGTTTGAATTGCAAAGAAAAGCAAACAACTTTCAGCCCACAGCACGGCACCTGGTCATGTCTATAACACCCATATATGCATGGCAATATGAGCTTTTTGTTGAAACAAAAATGGTCGATTTCTGAACCCGATTCCACCACATTGAAATATGATCTGGTGACGCTTTTTTTCTCCATGCCGTAGAACCAAGTCTTGTCTATTCCCTGTTTGAATGGCAAAGAAAAGCAAACAACTTTCAGCCCACAGCACGGCACATGGTCATGTCTATAACACCCATATATGCATGGCAATATGAGCTTTTGTTGAAGCAAAAATGGTCGATTTCTGAACCTGATTCCACCACATTGAAATATGATCTGGAGACGCTTTTTTCTCCATGCCGTAGAACCAAGTCTTGTCTATTCCCCGTTTGAATTGCAAAGAAAAGCAAACAATTTTCAGCCCACAGCACGTGATATGGTCGCTTCTATAGCACCCATATATGGCAATATGAGCTTTTTGTTGAAACAAAAAATGGTCGATTTCTGAACCCGATTCCACCACATACAAATATGATCTGGAGACGCTTTTTTTTCTCCATGCCGTAGAACCAAGTCTTGTCTATTCCAAGTTTGAATTGCAAAGAAAAGCAAACAATTTCCACCCCACAGCACGTGGTATGGTATCTTCTCTAACACCCATATATGGCAATATGAGCTTTTTGTTGAAACAAAAAATGGTCGATTTCTGAACCCGATTCCACCACATACAAATATGATTTGGAGACGCTTTTTTTCTCCATTCCGTAGAACCAAGTCTTGTCTATTCCCCGTTTGAATTGCAAAGAAAAGCAAACAATTTTCACCCCACAGCACGTGGTATGGTCTCTTCTATAACACCCATATATGGCAATATGAGCTTTTTGTTGAAACAAAAAATGGTCGATTTCTGAACCTGATTCCACCACATACAAATATGATCTGGAGACACTTTTTTTCTCCATGCCGTAGAACCAAGTCTTGTCTATTCCCCGTTTGAATTGCAAAGAAAAGCAAACAATTTTCACCCCAAAGCACGTGGTATGGTCTCTTCTATAACACCCATATATGGTAATATGAGCTTTTTGTTGAAACAAAAAATGGTCGATTTCTGAACCCGATTCCACCACATACAAATATGATCTGGAGACGCTTTTTTTCTCCATGCCGTAGAACCAAGTCTTGTCTATTCCCCGTTTGAATTGCAAAAAAAAACAAACAATTTTCACCCCAAAGCACGTGGTATGGTCTCTTCTATAACACCCATATATGGTAATATGAGCTTTTTGTTGAAACAAAAAATGGTCGATTTCTGAACCCGATTCCACCACATACAAATATGATCTGGAGACGCTTTTTTTCTCCATGCCGTAGAACCAAGTCTTGTCTATTCCCCGTTTGAATTGCAAAGAAAAGCAAACAATTTTCAGCCCACAGCACGTGATATGGTCATCTCTATGACACCCATATATGGCAATATGAGCTTTTTGTTGAAACAAAAAATGGTCGATTTCTGAACCCGATTCCACCACATTCAAATATGATCTGGAGACGCTTCTTTTTCTCCATGCCGTGGAACCAAGTCTTGTCTATTCCCCGTTTGAATTGCAAAGAAAAGCAAACAATTTTCAGCCCACAGCACGTGATGTGGTCACCTCTATGACACCCCATATATGGCAATATGAGCTTTTTGTTGAACAAAAAATGGTCGATTTCTGAACCCGATTCCACCACATTGAAATATGATCTGGAGACGCTTTTTTCTCCATGCCGTAGAACCAAGTCTTGTCTATTCCCCGTTTGAATTGCAAAGAAAAGCAAACAATTTTCAGCCCACAGGACGTCGTATGGTCACTTTTATAACACCCATATATGGCAATATGAGCTTTTTGTTGAAACAAAAAATGGTTGATTTCTGAACCCGATTCCACCACATTCAAATATGATATGGAGACGCTTTTTTTCTCAATGCCGTAGAACCAAGTCTTGTCTATTCCCCGCTTGAATTGCAAAGAAAAGCAAGCGATTTCCAGCCAACAGGACGTCGTATGGTCACATCTATAACACCCATATATGGCAATATGAGCTTTTTGTTGAAACAAAAAATGGTCGATTTCTGAACCCGTCTCCACCACATTCAAATATGATATGGAGACGCTTTTTCTCTCCATGGCGTAGAACCAAGTCTTGTCTATTCCCCGTTTTAATTGCAAAGAAAAGCAAACAATTTTCAGCCCACAGGACGTCGTATGGTCACATTTATAACACCCATATATGGCAATATGAGCTTTTTGTTGAAACACAAAATGGTTGATTTCTGAACCCGATTCCACCACATTCAAATATGATATGGAGACGCTTTTTTTCTCAATGCCGTAGAACCAAGTCTTGTCTATTCCCCGCTTGAATTGCAAAGAAGAACAAACAATTTTCAGCCCACAGGACGTCGTATGGTCACATTTATAACACCCATATATGGAAATATGAGCTTTTTGTTGAAACAAAAATTGGTTGATTTCTGAACCCGATTCCACCACATTCAAATATGATATGGAGACGCTTTTTTCTCAATGCCGTAGAACCAAGTCTTGTCTATTCCCCGCTTGAATTGCAAAGAGAGCAAACAATTTTCAGCCCACAGGACGGCGTATCGTCACATCTATAACACCCATATATGGCAATATGAGCTTTTTGTTGAAACAAAAAATGGTTGATTTCTGAACCCGATTCCACCACATTCAAATATGATGTGGAGACGCTTTTTTTTCTCCATGCCGTAGAACCAAGTCTTGTCTATTCCCCGTTTGAACTGCGAAGAAAAGCAAACAATTTTCTGCCCACAGCACGTGGTATGGTCACTCCTATGACACCCATATATGGCAATATGAGCT
>JAVTVY010046605.1:0-202140 GCA_036873755.1 Hanleya hanleyi
TCGGGAGTGATGACCAGCTTTCGAATGAGGCATGAGGAGCAAAATAAATGCAAAAATAGCTGAAATTCGATCCAAATTGTCAATATTTTTTTATTCCGACTGTTCCAAAAGATTAGGGGTGGGAAAACAAACTTCGAGATAAAAGGGACAAAACCAGAATAATACGCTCTCATTCACTTTAGATCAGGGTGTTGGTGTGATCCGTATTAAAAATTAATCACTTTGACATTCAAATAAACAATAATAGGACGTACAGGTCACTAATCGTAACATATATGCCTAACCAAGGGGAGGAAATTCTGTATAGGTCTAAATAGCATATATGCAAGGCCAATGCTATCATACCATGTAGTATGCATAAAATCGAAGCATTTCTAACTAAGATCAATGATTTTTATGATCCCCTACCATATCAAGTCATTACAAGGTCCGAATAAGCGATTTTAACGAGTGTAGTGCAGGAGGACATAGAATATTCGGCCTACTCGTGTATTATAACCGCGCAATGGAGCCTACATGAAAGGCTAGGGTGTTTTCTCAGAATTTCTGTTCTCAAGGCTATAACAACCTGGGAGTGTTTGCGAGATTCTTGGTATGCGACACTTGCTTGTAGTAGGCAGTTTTATCGGATATCCCGTCAATCACTTTCCCCCTACCCCATCTTTGGTTTGGCGACTTTTTCTGAAAAATCACGAGTTTACGAGCTCAATAAGAATATCATAGCATTATGCATTGACCATGACAATTAGACCCATGTACAAAGATCGGGAGTGATGACCAGCTTTTGAATGAGGCATGAGGAGCAAAATAAATGCAAAATAGCTGAAATTCTAGCCAAATTGTCAATATTTTTTTATTCCGACTGTGCCAAAAGATTGGGGCGTGGGAGAACAAACTTCGAGATAAAAGGGACAAAACCTGAATAACACGCTCTGATTCACTTTAGATCAGGGTGTTGGTGTGGTCCGTATTGAAAATTAATCACTTTGACATTCACATTGACAATAATAGGACATACAGGTCACTAATCGTAGGACATACAATATTCTGCCTACTCGTTTATTATAACCGCGCAATGGAGCCTACATTAAAGGATAGGGAGTTTTCTCAGAATTTCTGTTCTCAAGGCTATGACCATCTGGGAGTGTTTGCGAGTTTCTTGGTATGCGACACTTGCTTGTAGTATGGAGTTTTATCGGATATCCCGTCAATCACTTTCCCCCTACCCCATCTTTGGTTTTGCGACTTTTTCTGAAAAATCACGAGCTCAATAGGAATATCATAGCATTATGCATTGACCATGACAATTACACCCATGTACAAAGATCGGGAGTGATGACCAGCTTTCGAATGAGGCATGAGGAGCAAAATAATTGCAAAAATAGCTGAAATTCGAGCCAAATTGTCAATATTCTTTTATTCTGACTGTTCAACAAGATTGGGGGTGGGAGAACAAACTTCGAGATAAAAGGGACAACACCAGAATAATACGCTCTCATTCACTTTAGATCAGGGTGTTGGTGTGATCCGTATTGAAAATTAATCACTTTGACATTCACATAGACAATAATAGGACATACAGGTCACTAATCGTAACATATATGCCTAACCAATGGGAGGTAATTCTGTATAGGTCTAAATAGAATATATGCAAGGCCAATGCTATCATACCATTTAGTATGCATAAAATCGAAAGATTTCTGACTAAGATAAATGATTTTTATGATCCCCTTCCATATCAAGTCATTACAAGGTCCGAATAAGCGCTTTTAACGAGTGTAGTGTAGGAGGACATACAATATTCGGCCTACTCGTGTATTATAACCGCGCAATGGAGCCTACATTAAGGGTGCATCCCACACCTAAATGATGTGCGGCTAAAAACGGGCATGGGTTCGGATCTTCGGCCATAAATAGATGTAAAATCTTTAACAAAAACCCTGTAAAATTATATATTTTATCAATGGCCACACACCTGCCATTATTTCAGGAGACTTGTGAGCTATTGAAATTGAAAAGGAAAGACGTGCAATCCTCCTTAAACCTTCTTCAACTTTTCTGAAAAACTCCATAAAATATATGAAAATGTGTCAAATTCTACCCGCAATCCAGAGAAAAGGTGTGAAATGATTTTCTTTTTATGTATTTAAAATCGCGAAAAAAACAGGTGGTCGACCTACTCGTTTTTTTGTATAATTTTATCGCCATAAATGAATCATCATTTTCGCTTCCCGAAAAAGTGCGGATTTTGGCCCGCCAGATATTCAATTCCGGACACGATTAACTCTGTAGTGGCGAGTGGGTGCGATCAACAAGCAATTGTTATATCCTCGTTTGGAGAAATGGTGACGTCCAGCAGGGTGATACTATAGATATCAGTTAGTAGAAAAGCAAGAAGAATTAGAATGCTGTCAAAATCGGGCGACTTTCCTTATTATGAAATTAGGGAGGGCCACTTTGTGCGAAACCGTGGCAAGTGTGGAGTGCAGCCTTAAAGGCAAGGGTGTTTTCTCAGAATTTCTGTTCTCAAGGCTATGACAATCTGGGAGTGTTTGCGAGTTTCTTGGTATGCGACACTTGCTTGTAGTGTGCAGTTTTATCGGATGTCTCGTCAGTCACTTTCCCCCTACCCCATCATTGGTTTTGCGACTTTTGCTGAAAAATCACGAGTTTACGAGCTCAATAAGAATATCATAGTATTATGCATTGACCGTGACAATTAGACCCATGTACAATGATCGGGAGTGATGACCAGCTTTTGAATGAGGCATGAGGAGCAAAATAAATGCAAAAATAGCTGAAATTCGATCCAAATTGTCAATATTTTTTTATTCCGACTGTTCCAAAAAGATTTGGGGGTGGGAGAACAAACTTCGAGACAAAAGGGACAAACCTAGAAAAATGCGCTCTCATTCACTTTAGATCAGGGTGTTGGTGTGATCCGTATTGAAAATTAATCACTTTGACATTCACATTGACAATAATAGGACATACAGGTCACTAATTGTAACATATATGCCTAACCAAGGGGAGGTAACTATCTTTTAGTAGAAAGGCAAGAAGAATTACCATGCTGTCAAAATCGGGCGACCTTCCTTATTATAAAATTAGGAAAGGGCCACTTTGTGCGAAACCGAGGCAAGTGTGGATTGCACCCTTAACGGCTAGGGTGTTTTCTCAGAATTTTTGTTCTCAAGGCTATGACAATCTGGGAGTGTTTGCGAGTTTCTTGGTATGCGACACTTGCTTGTAGTGTGCAGTTTTATCGGACATTCCGTCAATCACTTTCCCCCTACCCCATCTATGGGTTTGGGACTTTTGCTGAAAAATCACGAGTTTACGAGCTCAATAAGAGTATCATAGCATTATGCATTGACCGTGATAATTAGACCCATGTACAAAGATCGGGACTGATGACCAGCTTTCGAATGGGGCATGAGTGGCAAAATAAATGCAAAAATAGTTGGAATTCGAGCCAAATTGTCAATATTTTTTTATTCCGACTGTTCCAAAAGATTGAGGGGACAAAACCAGAATAATACGCTCTCATTCACTTTAGATCAGGGTGCTGGTGTGATCCGTTTTGAAAATTAATCACTTTGACATTCACATAGACAATAGTAGGCCATACAGGTCACTAATCGTAAAATATATGCCTAACCAAGGGGCGGTAATTCTGTATAGGTCTAAATAGCATATATGCAAGGCCAATGCTATCATACCATGTAGTATGCATAAAATCGAAACATTTCTGACTAAGATAAATGATTTATATGATCCCGTTCCATATCAAGTCACTGCAAGGTCCGAATAAGCGCTTTTAACGAGTGTAGTGTGGGAGGACATACAATATTTGGCCTACTCGTGTATTATAACCGCGCAATGAAGCCTACATTAAGGGTGCATTGCACAGCTAAATGATGTGCGGCTTAAAACAGGCATGAGTTCGGATCTTCTGCCATAAATAGATGTAAAATCTTTAACAAAAACCCTGTAAAAGTATATATTTTCTAAATGGGCACACTCGTGCCATTATTTCAGGAGACTTGTGAGCTATTGAAATTAAAAAGGAAAGAGGTGCAATCCTCCTTAAACCTTCTTCAACTTTTCTGAAAAACTCCATAAAATATATGAAAATGTGTCAAATTCTACCCGCAATCCAGAGAAAACATGTGAAATGATTTTCTTTTTATGTATGTTAAAATGTTTCCCGTCCAAAGGACAATTTCAAATGGCGAAAAAAACGGGAGTCGACCTACTCGTTTTATTGTAAAATTTTATCGCCATAAAAGAATCATCATTTTCGCTTCCCAAAAAAGTACGGGTTTTGGGCCGCCAGATATTCAATTCCGAACCCGATTAACTCTGTAGTGGCGAGTGGGTGCGATCAACAAACAATTGTTGGTTCATCCCTCATGTAAGAAGTCACGAGAGAAGCTATAGCTACATGTTCTGACATTCGGGGGTGGGTGGGTGGTGGGGCGATGGTTAGGTGGTAGTTTGAACTAATATTTGATTTGGTGGAGTTAGTTCCCTTCACATGCTACACACGAACAAGGTGGCGCTGATTTTCAATCAATACATAAGCTGGTTCCCGACTCAACCACGTAGGTGGGCTACCTCGACAGACTCAGAAAGATGGTTGGAACTCGGAAACAGCTTAGGCCAAGATTTGAAAAATATGGACCCTGAATATGGGTGCAGAAAGTGGTGGGTACTGTAATCCACTGCAAAGATTATCTCAACACAAAGTACATGACAAAACAAATCATCTGCTCAAGAGACAGGTAGATTCTCACGGATAACGTACAACAACAACAACAGGTACTGTACACCGCACGTAGATCTCCACAGAGCGCCAAATCCCATCATTTTTTTGTCAGCTTCACTGTGTTATCTCCAGCGCTAAATTGCTGGCATCGATTTGGTGTAATAAACTATAATTGACAAAGGATGTACTGCAACTTGTATTATCACTCTTGCCCCCATACGCACGACCCTTTCTCTTCTTTTGCAGTGTAACTGCGTAACTTGAGGTATAGGCCTCTCTGTGACAGTGTAGCTTCGTTAGAGGCTTTCTCTCTTTGTTAGCGTAACTGCTTATGTCCAGCATGTCAAGGGATAAATCCTTGCTCTTTTTCTGACAGCGTAAATGCGTAACTTCAGGTGTAGCTCTCTCTCTGTGACAGCGTAACCACATAATTTCAGTGATGAACCATCTCTTTTTACTCAGCGTAAATGCGTAACTTCGTCAGACTCTTTCTCCCTTTCCACAGCGTAACTGCGTAACTGTGGATATAGACCACTCTGTGATCGTCTAACTTCATTAGAGTCTATCTCTCTTTCTCAGCCAAACTGCTCTTCTTCTAACAGCGTAACTGCGTAACTTCAGGTGTAGACCTCTCTGTGACAGCGTAAGTGCGTAATTTCACTGATGGACCATTATTTTTTACTCAGCGTAAATGCGTAACTTCATCAGACCCTTTCTCTCCTTTTGCAGCGTAACTGCGTAACTTGAGGTATAGGCCTCTCTCTGTGACAGCGTAAGTGCGTAATTTCACTGATGGACCATTATTTTTTACTCAGCGTAAAGGCGTAACTTCATCAGACCCTTTCCCTCGTTTTGTAGCGTAACTGCGTAACTTGAGGTATAGGCCTCTCTGTGACAGTGTAGCTTCGTTAGAGGCTTTCTGTCTTTGTCAGCGTAACTGCGTAAGTCCAGGGATCCATCCTTGCTCTTTTTCTGACTGCGTAACTTCAGGTGTAGGTCTCTCTCTGTGACAGCGTAAGTGCGTAATTTCACTGATGGACCATTATTTTTCACTCAGCGTAAATGCGTAACTTCATCAGACCCTTTCTCTCCTTTTGCAGCGTAACTGCGTAACTCGAGGTATAGGCCTCTCTGTGACAGTGTAGCTTCGTTGGAGGCTTTCTGTCTTTGTGGGCGTAACTGCGTAAGTCCAGGGATAAATCCTTCTTCTTTTTCTGACAGCGTAACTCCAGGTGTAGACCTCTCTCTGTGATAGCGTAAGTGCATAATTTCACTGATGGACCATTATTTTTTACTCAGCGTAAATGCGTAACTTCATCAGACCCTTTCTCCCCTTTTGCAGCGTAACTGCGTAACGTGAGGTATAGGCCTCTCTGTGACAGTGTAGCTTCGTTAGAGGATTTCTCTCTTTGTCAGCGTAACTGCGTAAGTCCAGGGATAAATCCTTGCTCTTTTTCTGACAGCGTAACTGCGTAACTTAAGGTGTAGGTCTCTCTCTGTGACAGCGTAACCACATAATTTCAGTGGTGAACCATCTCTTTTTACTCCGCGTAAATGCGTAACTTCGTCAGACTCTTTTTCTTTCCACAGCGTAACTGGGGATATAGACCTCTCTGTGATCGTGTAACTTCATTAGAGGCTATCTCTCTTTGTCAGCGAAACTGCTCTTCTTCTAACAGCGTAACTCCAGGTGCAGACCTCTCTCTGTGACGGCGTAAGTGTGTAATATCACTGATGGACCATTATTTTTTACTCAGCGTAAATGCGTAACTTCATCAGACCCTTTCTCTCTTTTTGCTGCGTAACTGCAGGTGTAGACCTGTGTTTGTGACCGCGTAACTGGTTTTCTATTTTGTCAATCTAATTGCGTACCTCCAGCTGTGGACCTCTCTCTGGGACAGCGTAACGGCGTAACTTCGTCAGAGAATTTCCCTTATTTGTCTGTGTAACTGGGTCTAGGGATAAATCCATCCTCTCCCTTCTTGGCATAAGTGCGTAACTCCAGCCCTAAATCCCTTTTATGTTAGGCCATTGTCACTTGATTGGTTGTTTAGCATTACGGTACCTTGATTTTTTAAATACGCATGATAGATCCTAAAAATTAATTATTATTAATTATTAAATTGCAAGCAAGTTGTATACGAATTTGAAGAAAATGAGTAAATATTACTCATGAGAATGTAAATCCCTCATATATTTTAATTATTTGCCCTCAAATTGTAGATGAGGGCTGGTCATCCAATCATGTGTCGTGGCCTTAGCGTAACTGCATAACTTCAGCCCTGAATCCTTTCTCTTAATCTCCACGTTACTGCGTAACTTTCTCAGATAATTTCTCTTCTGCTCATCGTAAATCACAGCATAAGCTTACAGTCGATAGTGCATCAACAGTATAACCAGGGATTATCAGATATAGATCTTTAATGATTCTGAATAAATTCAAAATGGTCACCAAGTGTGTTTCCGAACAATCAGAGAAAACTGGTTCTGTCATTCGTTGTCTCTTCATGCAGCGATGATGTTTTCCAAGTTTCATAATGAACACTTAAACATTTCCAAAGATATAGATCATTAATTATTTTGCATAAATTAAAAATGGTTGCCAAGATTTCTGCCCAATCAGAGAAACAACTTCTGTCATTCATCCTATGTCTCTTGATGTATCAATGAGGTATACCAAATTTTACATCAAGCACTTGAACGGTATCAGCGGTAGAGATCATAAATGATTTTGGCGGATACCACGCAAAACTGTACCACTAACTCCCATTTCTGTCCGTCCTTGACGGAATATGACACAAGATGGTGATTAGTCAAAAGCTTTGGCAGCCATATTGGATTGACCTAATTTGAAATATAATTATCTGGAGAAATGGCAGAACTATGATGAGCAAAACGGAAAGGGTCTAATAAAGTTACGCAGAGCAAAATTCAATGGTCCATGGATGAAGTTACGCTGTCCGCATGCAAAGAGGTTCACAGCTGAACTTATGCAGTTACGCTGTCAGAAAAAGATGTCTACGGTACACCTAAAATTACAAAGTTACGCTCACAGTAAAAGAGCGGTCTAGAGCCAAGTTACGCAGTTACGCCGAGCAAAAGAGAAACGGTCTGACGAAGTTACGCAGTTACGCAGTTACGCTGTCAGTAAAATGAATTGGTCCATCACTGGAGTTATGCAAAATCGCTGAGAAAAAGAGAAAGGGGTTGACGAAGTTACGCAGGTACGTTGAGGGAATAAATAATCCATCGCCGAATTTACACAGTTACGCTGTCAGAAACAGATGTCTACAGTGCACCTAAAGTTACGCAGTTACGCTCTCAGGAAAAGAGAGGTCTAGTATGAGGCGCCGTTTGTCACTTTCTGACTTAATCTATTTATTTATAAATATCTGGTATTTATCAGCCAGATATATAAATCCGTTAAACATGAAGGTGAAATTAACACTGGTTTTAGTAAATTTTAAATCCTATATCAGCGAAAATAATGCATGAAAGATTTATAAATACCTATTTTAGATGGCTAGATATATATATCTCTAGTTACGTTATTTTTTTGGATATAAATTTATTCGATATCCTCGATCAACGATCACGTATTTATATATTCGACGAAACGTATCTTGCTGATATATATAGATTTCAAATTGTGTTGTTGGAGATATATATATCCTGTCATCGCCAAAGTTCTGATATATAAATCTTGAACTGAGAAAGTTGTGGATATATATATCCTAGTGAAACATGCTAATGAGCTGCGATACGTATTACCCCCAAACCGCTAATGTCACCCGAAGCTCTCCAAGTCTTATCTTTACTGCGCTGGCACGTGTCATGGGTGGGCGAACACTGAACAGTCTTTCCACGTTGTCCCGTGTTGTAAACTGGCACTAATATGTGAACCATCTATCAATGTTATAGGGGAAATTTCTTTAGGCAGTTCTTGTACTCCCATCATGGAGTAATAATAAATTATATGCTCCCATGATGCAGTCAACAAGTTTAATCCAATGATATTTTACTACAGGTAAAACGAAGATAGAACGATTTCAGATAAGACATATAATTATGCTGTCTAATTTTTATAAAGAAATGAATATTTTACTTTTGATTTTCGTTTTCGGTAATTTCGGAAATTGAAATATAGAAGTGGTAAGTTCTGCTTATTTGGTGTTTGATTTTTCACTTTGACAAGTCAAGCATAAGCGAAAACTTTAAGTTCATTTTTTTTAAATTGTGGTTTTCCGACTTACGTTTATGTTTGTGTCATTAGCACAGACAACAATAAGGATATAAGCCTACCGCAATATCAGTTCAGTCAATATGGCGTAGGGGGCCTACCGTAATAGTCGGGCGACAAAATGTCGAAATTTGTTTTGGCCTTCTCATATATTTTAGTAGCAGTTTACTAATTTTATATCACCTTTACATATATCGAAAAATCCTGTTAAATTGTATAACCAAAAACCAAAACAGCCAAAAGTCATTTGAGAGGAAAATCGATTAGGTCGAGGCTCCTGATTGAATATTTACAGATTATAATCTATGCATGAAGAGCAGTTTAAGTTACGTTTTATAAAACATGCGGATAGAAAATCCATGCATGAACGTATACAAGGCTAACAGCAGAAGGAGTTTAGGGTAGGTAAAATCCTATAATAATTCAATCACCAAATACAATAACCTTTAATTTCATGAACACAATTCAAATCAGTCGTCTAATAAATTTGTTAATCCTCTAGACTCATTGAGATAACCAAGAAATAATATTTCATCTGAATGATTTCTGGCCATTTTGTCAACTTGCTATTCTAATAAATTTTATCACGCCCTGACTTTTTGGTGAGATATTTCACCTCTTACGATTGAATTATTAGAGGGTTTACTGCAAACGCCGCACCGTCTTTGATGATAACTAACGCCGGTGGAGACTTGTGTCCACTATATGACAATCAAGATTTTGTACAAACATTTCCCCCGGCGGATAAACATAAACTTATTGTCAGTGGAACATAAATTTCGACAACTTGACATTTCTTGCCCTGGTCATTTCTAAAACCACAGCAAAACCGACGACGTCACCAGTTACTCATTAGCATATCTTACTTAGGATATATATATCCAATACTTTCTCAGTTAAGGATTTATAAATCAGAACTTTGGTGATGACAGTATATATGTAGTAAACACTGCCCTTTAGGTAGTCAAGGGTGGCCACCCTTAATAGGTTAGTCTAGCCTAAGCAGGGCCTCCAAATGTAGCTTAGCTACCGTTAGGAGTAGGTCAGCCTGGCTTAAGTAGGGTCTAACGCTATCTATCTCCGGGAGTTATTGCCCCTGAGGGCTGCATGAAAACCAGCCAATCAGGGACGAGGAGACATAAGTCCCCGGGAGATACGAGTTGGCAAGGGCACTCTTGCGGCAGATCTCAAGGTTGTAAGACGTAGCACCGGGAGCACATGGGGATGATATTCAACACGTAAGGCCCCGTTCCGTACCGGTATTGTACTATAGCGAGGAATTTGCTTTATATATATATCTCCAACAACAGATTTTGAAATATTTATATATCAGCAAATACGTTACGTCGGATATATAAATAAGCGACCGTTGATCGAGGATATATATATATATTGAAGAAATTTATATCCAAAAACTAACATAACTAGAGATATATATATCTCATATAGTTTCAAATACGTATTTATAAATCTTTCACGTATTATTTTCGCTGATATAGGATTTAAATTTTACTAAACTCAGTGTTTATTTCATATCCATATTTAACGGATTTATATATCCGGCTGATAAATACCAAATATATATAAATAAATAAATTAAATCAGAAAGTGACAAACGGCGCCTCATAGTCTAGATCCGAAATTACACAGTTACGCTGAGCAAAAGAGAAAGGGTCTGACAAAGTTACACAGTTACGCTGAGCAAAAAGGAAATGGTCCTTCGACGAGGTTGTACGCACTTACGCTGTCATAAAGAGAGATCTATATCTGGAGTTATGCAGTTACACTGTCAGAAAACGAGGAATTGATTTATCCCTGGATTTACGCTGACAAAAAGGGAAAGCCTCTAATCATGTTATGCTATTTGTGAGGAGCAAAACAGAAAGGGTCTAATAAAGTTACGCAGAGCAAAAATAAATGGTCCATGGATGGAGTTACGCAGTTACGCTGTCAGCATGTAAAGACTGGTTCACAGCTGAACGTACGCAGTTATGCTGTAAGAAAAAGATGTCTATGGTACATGTACACCTAAAATTACGCAGTTACGCTCTCAGTAAAAGAGAGGTCTAGAGCCAAGTTACACATTTACACCGAGCAAAAGAGAAAGGGTCTGATGAAGTTACACAGTTACGCTGTGAGTAAAATGAATTGGTCCATCACTGGAGATACGCAGAACTTTACGCTGAGAAAAAGAGAAAGGGTTTGACGAAGTTACGCAGCTACGTTGAGGAAATAAATAATCCATCGCCGAATTTACACAGTTACGCTGTCAGAAACAGATGTCTACAGTGCACCTAAAGTTACGCAGTTACGCTCTCAGGAAAAGAGAGGTCTAGATCCAAAATTACGCAGTTACGCTCAGAGCAAAACAGAAAGGGTCTGACGAAGTTACGCAGTTACGCTGAGCAAAAAGGAAATGGTCCTTCGACGAGGTTACGCAGTTACGCTGTCATAAACAGAGATCTATATCTGGAGTTACGCTATCAGAAAAGAGGAATTGATTTATCCCTGGACTTACGCTGCCAAAAAGGGAAAACCTCTAATCATATGCTATTTGTGAGGAGCAAAACAGAAAGGGTCTAATAAAGTTACGCAGAGCAAAAATAAATGGTCCATGAATGGAGTTGCGCAGTTACGCTGTCCGCATACAAAGGCGTTCACAGCTGAACTTACGCTGTTACGCTGTCAGAAAAAGATGTCTATGGTACACCTAAAATTACGCAGTTACGCTTTCGGATCAAAGAGAGGTCTATAGCCAAGTTACGCTTTTACGCCGAGCAAAAGAGAAAGGGTCTGACGAAGTTACGCTGTCAGAAAAGAGGAATTGATTTATCCCTGGACTTACACACATACGCTGACAAAAACGGAAAGCTAGCCTCTAATCAAGTTATGCTATTTATGATGAGCAAAACAGAAATGGTCAAATAAAGTTACGCAGAGCAAAAATAAGTTGTCCATGGATGGAGTTACGCAGTTACGCTGTCCGCATGCAAAGAGGTTCACAGCTGAACTTGCGCAGTTACGCTGTCAGAAAAAGATGTCTATGGTACATGTACACCTAAAATTACGCAGTTACGCTCTCAGTAAAAGAGGTCTAGAGCCAAGTTACGCATTTACGCCGAGCAAAAGAGAAACGGTCTGACGAAGTTACGCAGTTACGCTGTGAGTAAAATGAATTCGGTCCATCACTGGAGATACGCAGAACTTTACGCTGAGAAAAAGAGAAAGGGTTTGACGAAGTTACGCAGCTACATTGAGGAAATAAATAATCCATCACCGAATTTACACAGTTACGCTGTCAGAAACAGATGTCTACGGTGCATCTAAGGTTACGCAGTTACGCTCTCAGGAAAAAAGAGGTCTAGAGCCAAGTTACGCATTTACGCCGAGCAAAAGAGAAAGGGTCTGACGAAGTTACGCAGTTATGCTGTGAGTAAAATGGATTGGTCCATCACTGGAGATACGCAGAACTTCACGCAGAGCAAAAATAAATGGTCCATGAATGGAGTTACGCAGTTACACTGTCCGCATACAAAGACGTTCACAGCTGAACTTACGCAGTTACGCTGTCAGAAAAAGATGTCTATGGTACACCTAAAATTACGCAGTTACGCTCTCGGATCAAAGAGAGGTCTACAGCCAAGTTACGCTTTTACGCCGAGCAAAAGAGAAAGGGTCTGACGAAGTTACGCAGTTACGCTGTCAGAAAAGAGGAATTGATTTATCCCTGGACTTACACACATACGCTGACAAAAAGGGAAAGCCTCTAATCAAGTTATGCTATTGATGATGAGCAAAATAGAAATGGTCAAATAAAGTTACGCAGAGCAAAAATAAATTGTCCATGGATGGAGTTACGCAGTTACGCTGTCCGCATGCAAAGAGGTTCACAGCTGAACTTACGCAGTTACGCTGTCAGAAAATCTAAAATTACGCAGTTACGCTCTCAGTAAAAGAGAGGTCTAGAGCCAAGTTACGCATTTACGCCGAGCAAAAGAGAAAGGGTCTGACGAAGTTACGCAGTTACGCTGTGAGTAAAATGAATTCGGTCCATCACTGGAGATACGCAGAACTTTACGCTGAGAAAAAGAGAAAGGGTTTGATGAAGTTACGCAGCTACATTGAGGAAATAAATAATCCATCACCGAATTTACACAGTTACGCTGTCAGAAACAGATGTCTACGGTGCACCTAAAGTTACGCAGTTACGCTCTCAGGAAAAAAGAGGTCTACAGCCAAGTTACGCATTTATGCCGAGCAAAAGAGAAAGGGTCTGACGAAGTTACGCTGTGAGTAAAATGGATTGGTCCATCACTGGAGATACGCAGAACTTCACGCTGAGCAAAACAGAAAGGGTCTGACAAAGTTACGCAGTTACGCTGAGCAAAAAGGAAATGGTCCTTCGACGAGGTTACGCAGTTACGCTGTCATAAACAGAGATCTATATCTGGATTTACGCAGCTACACTTTCAGAAAAGAGGAATTGATTTACATGTATCCCTGGACTTATGCACTTACGCTGACAAAAAGGGAAAACCTCTAATCAAGTTAATGCTATTTGTGAGGAGGAAAACAGAAAGGGTCTAATAAAGATACGCAGAGCAAAAATAAATGGTCCATGAATGGAGTTACGCAGTTACGCTGTCCGCATGCAAAGACATTCACAGCTGAACTTACGGAGTTACGCTGTCAGAAAAAGATGTTTATGGTGCACCTAAAATTACGCAGTTACGCTCTCGAGTCAAGGAGAGGTCTAGAACCAAGTTACGCATTTACGCCGAGCAAAAGAGAAAGGGTCTGACAAAGTTAAGCAGTTACGCTGAGCAAAAAGGAAATGGTCCTTCTATGAGGTTACGCAGTTACGCTGTCATATAGAGAGATCTATATCTGGAGTTACGCAGTTACGCTGTCAGAAAAGATTAATTGATTTATCCCTGGACTTGCGCTGACAAAAAGGGAAAGCCTCAAATCGTGTTATGGTATTTGTGAGGAGCAAAACAGAAAGGGTCTAATAAAGTTACGCAGAGCAAAAATGAATGGTCCATGGATGAAGTTACGCAGTTACGCTGTCCGCATGCAAAGAGGTTCACAGCTGAACTTACGCAGTTACGCTGTCAGAAAAAGATGTCTATGGTACACCTAAAATTACGCAGTTAGTCGCTCTCAGTAAAAGAGAGGTCTAGAGCCAAGTTACGCTTTTACGTCGAGCAAAAGAGAAAGGGTCTGACGAAGTTACGCAGTTACGCTGTGAGTAAAATGAATTGGTCCATCACTGGAGATCAGCAGAACTTTACGCTGAGAAAAAGAGAAAGAGTTTGACGAAGTTACGCAGCTACGTTGAGGAAATAAATAATCCATCGCCGAATTTACACAGTTACGCTGTCAGAAACAGATGTCTACGGTGCACCTAAAGTTACGCAGTTACGCTCTCAGGAAAAGAGAGGTCTAGATCCAAAATTACGCAGTTACGCTGAGCAAAACAGAAAGGGTCTGACAAAGTTACGCAGTTATGCTGAGCAAAAAGGAAATGGTCCTTTGACGAGGTTACGCAGTTACGCTGTCATAAAGAGAGATCTATATCTGGAGTTACGCAGTTACGCTGAGAAAAAGATAAATTAGGATCTGACTTGAAGTCCTGCGTTGTACTGTACTGTACATGTATAGTTTCATCATGAGGCCTACTCTATAGTATGCTCCGTGGTGTCGTAGACAGATGTCTACGGTGCATCTAAGGTTACGCAGTTACGCTCTCAGGAAAAAAGAGGTCTAGAGCCAAGTTACGCATTTACGCCGAGCAAAAGAGAAAGGGTCTGACGAAGTTACGCAGTTATGCTGTGAGTAAAATGGATTGGTCCATCACTGGAGATACGCAGAACTTCACGCAGAGCAAAAATAAATGGTCCATGAATGGAGTTACGCAGTTACACTGTCCGCATACAAAGACGTTCACAGCTGAACTTACGCAGTTACGCTGTCAGAAAAAGATGTCTATGGTACACCTAAAATTACGCAGTTACGCTCTCGGATCAAAGAGAGGTCTACAGCCAAGTTACGCTTTTACGCCGAGCAAAAGAGAACGGGTCTGACGAAGTTACGCAGTTACGCTGTCAGAAAAGAGGAATTGATTTATCCCTGGACTTACACACATACGCTGACAAAAAGGGAAAGCCTCTAATCAAGTTATGCTATTGATGATGAGCAAAATAGAAATGGTCAAATAAAGTTACGCAGAGCAAAAATAAATTGTCCATGGATGGAGTTACGCAGTTACGCTGTCCGCATGCAAAGAGGTTCACAGCTGAACTTACGCAGTTACACTGTCAGAAAAAGATATCTATGGTACATGTACATCTAAAATTACGCAGTTACGCTCTCAGTAAAAGAGAGGTCTAGAGCCAAGTTACGCATTTACGCCGAGCAAAAGAGAAAGGGTCTGACGAAGTTACGCAGTTACGCTGTGAGTAAAATGAATTCGGTCCATCACTGGAGATACGCAGAACTTTACGCTGAGAAAAAGAGAAAGGGTTTGATGAAGTTACGCAGCTACATTGAGGAAATAAATAATCCATCACCGAATTTACACAGTTACGCTGTCAGAAACAGATGTCTACGGTGCACCTAAAGTTACGCAGTTACGCTCTCAGGAAAAAAGAGGTCTACAGCCAAGTTACGCATTTATGCCGAGCAAAAGAGAAAGGGTCTGACGAAGTTACGCTGTGAGTAAAATGGATTGGTCCATCACTGGAGATACGCAGAACTTCACGCTGAGCAAAACAGAAAGGGTCTGACAAAGTTACGCAGTTACGCTGAGCAAAAAGGAAATGGTCCTTCGACGAGGTTACGCAGTTACGCTGTCATAAACAGAGATCTATATCTGGATTTACGCAGCTACACTTTCAGAAAAGAGGAATTGATTTACATGTATCCCTGGACTTATGCACTTACGCTGACAAAAAGGGAAAACCTCTAATCAAGTTAATGCTATTTGTGAGGAGGAAAACAGAAAGGGTCTAATAAAGATACGCAGAGCAAAAATAAATGGTCCATGAATGGAGTTACGCAGTTACGCTGTCCGCATGCAAAGACATTCACAGCTGAACTTACGGAGTTACGCTGTCAGAAAAAGATGTTTATGGTGCACCTAAAATTACGCAGTTACGCTCTCGAGTCAAGGAGAGGTCTAGAACCAAGTTACGCATTTACGCCGAGCAAAAGAGAAAGGGTCTGACAAAGTTACGCAGTTACGCTGAGCAAAAAGGAAATGGTCCTTCTATGAGGTTACGCAGTTATGCTGTCATATAGAGAGATCTATATCTGGAGTTACGCAGTTACGCTGTCAGAAAAGATTAATTGATTTATCCCTGGACTTGCGCTGACAAAAAGGGAAAGCCTCAAATCATGTTATGGTATTTGTGAGGAGCAAAACAGAAAGGGTCTAATAAAGTTACGCAGAGCAAAAATGAATGGTCCATGGATGAAGTTACGCAGTTACGCTGTCCGCATGCAAAGAGGTTCACAGCTGAACTTACGCAGTTACGCTGTCAGAAAAAGATGTCTATGGTACACCTAAAATTACGCAGTTAGTCGCTCTCAGTAAAAGAGAGGTCTAGAGCCAAGTTACGCTTTTACGTCGAGCAAAAGAGAAAGGGTCTGACGAAGTTACGCAGTTACGCTGTGATGAAAATGAATTGGTCCATCACTGGAGATCAGCAGAACTTTACGCTGAGAAAAAGAGAAAGAGTTTGACGAAGTTACGCAGCTACGTTGAGGAAATAAATAATCCATCGCCGAATTTACACAGTTACGCTGTCAGAAACAGATGTCTACGGTGCACCTAAAGTTACGCAGTTACGCTCTCAGGAAAAGAGAGGTCTAGATCCGAAATTACGCAGTTACGCTGAGCAAAACAGAAAGGGTCTGACAAAGTTACGCAGTTATGCTGAGCAAAAAGGAAATGGTCCTTTGACGAGGTTACGCAGTTACGCTGTCATAAAGAGAGATCTATATCTGGAGTTACGCAGTTACGCTGAGAAAAAGATAAATTAGGATCTGACTTGAAGTCCTGCGTTGTACTGTACTGTACATGTATAGTTTCATCATGAGGCCTACTCTATAGTATGCTCCGTGGTGTCATCGACTGAGAGAATGCCTTGTGTATTATGAGCAACAATATACTATAATTGTAATATTGATCTGAAGTCCACTGCATGGCTGCCATCTCCATGTACTGCATGTACCAGCACTCCCGTGACTTCTTACATGAGGGAATGACCGAGCGTTTAGAGCTGGATTTTATTATAAAGATTAAAGGAAAAGTTCGGGTTTGGTTGCCTTTTATACATATTATTACAACTCACCAAATTAAACCCAAAAGATATATTTTCTCATTTTAAAAATTTTTTTTGAAGGAGTAATAATCATTTTAAAAGCGCGAACTCGCAGAGACAGAGTGCCACCATTGTACCGTATCCAGAAGGCGGATATGACGTAGGGAAAAGGCTTGGAACTCTTCTGTCTGTTCGGGTAATATACGTGAAGCACGGAGTCTTCAGTCGAAATTGAGTGAAATCATGTCGACGAGCGGCAGTTCCGATTCCAGCGGTGAAAGCGACGAGGAAGCCCTGTGTGGGGGTCTTCAGGGCTACCAATTCGAGCCGAAACGCTCAGATACGGAGATCAGAGCTGCGGGGATGATAGCAGCTCTAAAGCGAGACAGGCCACGAAATGAAGACAGAAGCCCGCGTGGAAAATTTAGTACATGTATGGTGTCGGTGCACACGCTGCTCTCATCGACGGCTTACGGGAGAGATCGAGAGTCTTCGCTGTTGGGAGAGCGAACAAAGCCGCGCTCTGGCAACTAGAAATAAAACTGGTATGAGCTATTTAATATTTGAAGTAATTCTTGCCAATTTTTACACCGTCAAACTTGCACCTTAACACACGCTGCCTCCATATGTTCTGCCTTCCGCTTACGTCACACTGTTTTACATAGTTTTACTCCTATTGGCTAAAATAAGTCACGTGACAATACAATGGCGCTTTCCTGGAGTTTGGTAAATTTGACGGTATCACAGCATTTGGTTAACTATTTCTGTGTTAAAATAAATTCCAAAAATTAAAAAAAAATACAGTTGAATACCATTTGACTAGCTCTTTCAGTTGAAATATAGCTTTACCATACCCGAACCTTTCCTTTAACAGCAGGAACGTCTGTTTAAAGTCTATCTACACTGTTTGCTGTGTATTTATTACCGCAATAATTTGAACTTGGAAGCAGAACTCTTCCGGGACGGTCGCTAACCGTGCCTATACGCGGACGTGGTGGAGAGAACATGAACAGATTTTGATAGTGAGATCTGGAAAACATCATGGCAAACAAAATTATGCCCTCAGATGATCTAATAATATACCTGAATGGTGACAGTTCCAGAGCTTCTGCTTTGGCCTGCACTGGAAGAACACTAAACACAAGGAACCTGACTGGATGGGGAAGCGGGAAATTTTCCATGTGCTTCAGGACATTGTCCTAATTCAGGCAATTGCTGTCTTTTCAAATGTGAATAAAATCTTCGCCAACAAGGGCAGTCTGCAGCCTCGCGTGTCAAAGACAGACAGACGTGTATATGTAGACTTTTAGCTACCATTTTACTTCTTAAAGAGGTAAAAGCGTCATTTAAAAAATATTCAGCAAATAACATATTTCGATAAAAGTTATTCAGTAGTTGAAAGCAACTGTGGTGAACGTGTTTCTGTGACCTCATTTTTTATTATCACGGGCATTGAAATCACACTTCTGACATTCTCTGAAAAACGTAACAGCACCTGCACTTGGCTCCAGTGCCTGAGATGACGTCAGAAAACGCGCACTGGCATTCCGAGCGTGATGCTTTGCAACGTCATACTCGATCTTAGAACTTTTATCGCACTGTGACGGCTTCTAATGTGACGTCATGGATACCTGATCACGTTATCCGACGTCATCTCAGTCATTTCCCATTTTCATGTTGTTCACTAGACCGAATTGAAGAATCTGACAATATTGATCCCTATATGAAATACGAGATTTCAATACTTGAAAATCTTTTGGCAAATGTTGCAAGTGATCATGCTGTTCAGTTTACCCGAACAACTAAAATCACGCTACTACCTCTTTAACAAATGGACCAAAAGGGGTAATTTTTTTTCTTCAGTGGGAATGGGTTCGTTGACAGACCCAAAATGACCCTAGCAGAATCCCTGGGATGTGTACTGAGGTGTAGGTAAATTACAATTCTATAACACTTGTGTCAATAACATCGAGATAACCGTGCATTTATTACACGTTTTAGCACGGTTACGGTAATTTCCCTATTAATTCACGATGTAGTGATGAAACTCAGCACTCCAAAAATAGGCTACTTTCGAATTATTTGTTGAGCGAATTCTAGAAAAACGCGAGTGTTCGAATTAAATGTCGCGCCGACTTTCACGGAGAATCCAAAATGGCGGACCGCTTCGCCGTGGTCGTAGTGATCGTATTTATTACCGTGTATTAACTTTGATATCTCATCAGTTTCCATAAAATGCAGTGTATGATGTCAGAAAATCTCCTCTACCCTGATAAAGGCGTCTAATTTTATTCGAGGAAGTCGAGCATATTTATCGAGTGACAAGTTCAGCACGATCGTGCAGATTTTTGAGCTGACGTCCGTAAATTCGCGCCCATAATAACATCGTAAAAGTAGGCCAAAACATGAACGTATTCCATCCTTTTTGTTCAGTATTAGCTATGATCTATATTATGAAACCTAACTGACATGGAATTGAATGAATATTCTGGAAATATAAAACTATACACATATTAGAGTATTCCATGTTCGAGTCGTTCGGTATGTCGACGTTGTTGTTGTGAACCCTGAAAATGAACCAACGGCAAATATGTGTAGGATTGTATCACGAAGTTCTAGACAGATTAGCGGACTGTCGTAGACTTTTTGGTCTTCACTGTGCATGATTTTACACACACCATCCAGGACTTGAATAAATATCCCGGACCTATGACACGAAATTAATGTTGAATTAACGGCGGATTGTACAAGAGAACCGAGTGTCAGTCGGCAATACACGTTTCAATTGGTTTGTTTCAAGCATGAGAATATCTATTACGGTACCGGTACTGTAACAGTTTACTAAAAGTAAAAGTTGAAGTATGATATCGTTCTGAATATTAATTAAATACTGGTATGTTCTCATCTCCGAAACTTTACCTATTGCCATTTAAATGTTTCTCAAATTTGTTTAGCATATAGAGTAATGGAATGGCGATAGCGATGTTTTGATTCTTAGTGTAAAAATGCGCGGTGTAATTCCAAAGAATTTTTGATTGCTGGAATTTTGGTAAGTTCGTGGGTATTCGTAAGAAATATTTTCATTCACAATAAAATATTTATCAAAACCGGAAAGAGTAAGTCTTTATGATAACTATATTTGAACAAAACAGAGCACATGCAGAGATGATTGTTGTCGGCGCTTCACATCGCAAAATTTGTTTGTGTCCCCTGGTGGGAAAACTGACGTTTGTTAACTGTGTGATTTCCTGTCTATGTTTCATTAAACGATAGATGCAATCAAAACCAAGATATAACAAGTTTGAATGACGTATTGTGAAATTTACAGGACTTCACCTGAAAATATAACGAATAGCATACAGCAAACCGAAAGGTTAAATCGCATCTTGCTTTCCCCAAACGAAGAATTCAGTTGCTGTGAAGAAATCTGATGCAATTCACCAGCACACACGTTACAACTTGATATCTCCGCGGGAACGTCACCCGACAAAGTTTGAACTCTGCTCCCTTCCAGTGCCTCCTTTGAACACGGCCCAAGTGCCTCCCATACGAATAATACAGGGCAGGTCGGGCAGGTAAATGGGGGACAGCGAGGGGTTTAGCATATACGACGAACATATATATTAACATTGAAGATCTCTCAAATTTGTTACTTAAAATAATGTGTGTTTTTCAAATAAAGGAATGCTGGTTTAAAGAAAGATATTTGATATACGAACGCTGGAAACTGAAGAATGATTCAATAGCGGGCCGTGTGCAGACACTCGACCACGTGCGGGGGACTACCGTATATATTTTTCCCGACTGCGGCGAAACGCGATCAAGTTAGGATAAAATTACAGGACTGCGGAGTTAATTGAATCAATTTTTTTCCTTATAGACTGTAAGTAATAGTAATTCAGTCTGATTATATTGTATCATTCCCTGTTGTTTCTCTGCGCTTACAAATAATAGCATACGCCGATATACTATACGAGATTCTAGTAACATATTCACTTTACTTTCATCGGCACGAACTCCGTGGCGAAAACGGGAGTGTTCGAATTTATTGTTTCACGGATATTGAAAATGCTCCCGTGTTCGTTTTATTAGGATGGACAAAATCACGACAGCGGAAAAATCGGCCGTTTTCGAATTAAATTTGGAAGGTGAATTAATAGGGAAATTACCGTATGTGAAATCAACACCCCAGTCAATGCAGGTGTTCAGTGGAAGATTCCATTTCACAAGTCGAATGAGGAAAGGGACGTCTGCTTTCATACAAGTAACAATCAAATAAAACAAACAAATAAATTACAAGATGAAATTTCTTTCTCAAGTTTAACTGTTGTTTCCATCGTGAAATTGACTAACAAAGCGACACAAATAGACATTTATCCCCGTAATTTCCACACAACTGACGCAGCTGACAGTATCACTCCCCATCAAGCTTAATCTTTTTTTTTACAATTGTTTTTGTTGTATTCACATATTTCTCTCTCAAAATTTTCCCAAAATTGTGTACTTGAACATTGAATCAGAGTCGATCAGTATTTCTTACATAAGCCATAACTCTTATGCTATGCATCCAAACTCCTACACCCACAAAAACATCTTCGTATGGACTGTTAACCCACTGGCCCCTAGTATCCAATATGGCCGCCACTACTGCAGCCAGCCTCAGCCTTCGTGCCTAGCTGTGCTCAGCCAAAACTAGGTCAAATACGCATATCATCTTTAGGCATTAATATCTTCCCTTTATTTTTTTTAACTCTTATTTTACACTTATGCTGAGATAGATATGTGTTACTGTTAGTTCTGTAAAATTGAACATTTATACATAATTATTTTCATAATTCTATGAAAAATTTGTACCAGTTCCAAAATGAACAATTTTCTGCTGTATTTACACAGTTCAATGTGAAATTGTCTTCTGTATTTACACAGTTCAATGTGAGATTGTCTCCAGTATATTCAGTGAAGTAAACTTGACTTTCTCAAATGTCACAATTGTGTTCTGTTATTATTTATATATATACATTTTGCCACGATTCTGTTCACGACACTACTCCTCCTCGGTAATGACACCTCCATGATAAGGCTCGAAGCACTCCACACAGAGATTCACTTCACATATTTCACATCCATACTTGGATTCCCTGCGGATTTTCCTGGTCTTGCACAGCTGACAACGACGTGATTTTGGCATAGTTGAGGGCCAATGAGACTTCCCCCTCTTGTCATGTACAGAAAGTTCGTGTCTCCATTTCTGACGATAACCTCCTATCAGCTGTTTGGCTAGCTTCTGTCGAAAGTCGAGTTGCCCACGCGTCTTCTGTCTGCCCGTCTTGCTCGTCAGAATGTGGTTCGGTGATTCCTTCATGAGAATAAATGCGCATGCTATTGCTGTATTGACTAAAAACCAAAACATGTACTTCCAAAACTTCTTGGAACGTCGGAAGGTGGGATACTGCATACGCAGTTGATCTCCGTGTTCCACACTGTCCATATGTTGACAGTAGTTTGCGACCACTTCTGGTGCTGGAATATCTGCTCGGGTTCCGCCTTTCTGTTTGCGTTGGATCTGAACTGTGACTTGGGGGTCCGAATTAATTGAAAGGAAATTCACCTGACGGTTGTCATACCATGACGTGGCAACGAGATTCCCCTTTTGGAAGGCCGCGCTCTCACCTTTCACTTTTTTCACACTGCCTTTGTGAAGTCTTTCAGGCCACCCCTTTCTGTTCAGTCGACATGTACCGGCAGCTTACAAACCATCCGCTAACAGATCTTCAAACAACTTTGGACTTGAAAAAAAATTGTCCATGTCGATGTGATGGTACTTGCCCGATAAAATTCTCGTCAGATCCCAGACAACTCGGTAGGCTAGTCCGACTTCCCGTCCTGTATCTTTCTTCTCCATGTAGACCTGCATTTGGTACGTGTAACCGTTCGTGCTATCCGCCAACTCCCATACCTTCACACCAAATTTACATGGCTTTGCCGGTAGGTACTGACGATAACTAATTCTCCTTCGAAACGGGATCATGGCCTCATCGACACTCACTGTTTTGTGGGGTCAATAATTTGCAATAAGGGTTTTGAGGCACACGATCAAAAATTGGACGAACATGGTGAATTTTGTCATGGCTAGTTTCACCTTTGTCATGGACTCGTTGCAGTGGAAATACTGATTTATTTTGTTGAAACGATCCCTTGTCATGATTTTGGGGATGGAAGGAATTTGGAATAAACTGTCACTGCTCCAGTATTGCCGGTATTCTGGTAATTGTATGACCGACATCACGACATGAATCCCCAGAAAAGCCTTGATTTCTTTTTTGGTAGCATATACCATTTTGAATCAGGTTTACTTGCCATGCACTGTCTTGCATAGAGATTGGTTTGTTCGGTGATCAGAGCATAAAGATCGTCCGAAGAGATCAAATTCACTTTCTCAAACAAATTTGTGAGCATTTTATTTTCCCAAAGAATCCGTTTGTAACCAAATTGTTCCGCTCTCTCAAAATGCAATCACATTTCATGAAAACAAGAAATTTTTATTTTCCTGAAAGTGCTGATTTTTTTATCAAAAGTGAAAATGTTCACTTTGAAAATGAAAAATTTGAAACCAACAGTTTCTTTACTTTAAAACCAGAGAATTAAATATGGGTGATTGTGAATAATAATGTTGGTAGTTTGTAAACACCTAGTTCTTCAAAGTGTGACTGTCACATTTTATCCAATTTTTAAATATTCAATAGAACAATTGAAAAATTCCACAGAAAAAAGATCCGGGGTCAAAATTTGTAAAATGAGGCACTGATATTCTACTTGGCAAAGTTAAAAATTTAATGGAAAACTTGAAACTTCTCAGAAAATAAATGTTGGAAAAGAAGACTCATAAATTCATGAAAGACCATCATTCAAATTGGAATAACTTCAACCTATCAATCTCGCAACCAAATTTACATAAAAAAATAAATAAATCAACTTTCTAATATGATGTTTTATGTTGATCATATTCATAGTTAACACAAGGCTATGTTATGGATGACAACATCTTTGAGATGCTCAAGAGCATTGTGTTATTTACGCTGACTTCTTTATGCCTATCAAAGAGATGTAGTTCTCTAAATAAAACGACAGATGCCAGTGGGTGTCTGTGTCAAACTCTGCCCAGTTCCTAGGTGGGTCACAAGGCCTTAAGGAGAGTGATCACAATGCAACACCACCACTCTCCTAATTCTGATTTCAGGAGAGCTAAAAGTGACTCCTCTCAGCTTTTAAAACCTAAGACAGTGAAACAGTTTACATTCTCTCTCCTAAAAAACATTTCATTTTCCAAAATTTCTCCAGGAGGTCGCTTTATAGCTGTCCTCTAATTGTTAAATGGCAAGATCTGAAACTTGTATGGCATAATATGTCGGGGAATATTGGAGTACATGTTCAACCATGTATTTGTGCAAGGTTTAAGACTGGTACAGGTTTACTGGGTGAAACTCTACCTGTATCCTCTACCACTCCAGAAACAGTTCATGATTCATGGGAAAATATTAATTCTACATTTACCATGCTACCATAATGTAGATGATATGATTTAGTACTGATTACTTTTGCAGACTTAATTTTTTCATGCATTAAATAAGTGTGCCATCTATCAACTGACAGGGAGATGTACTTGCCTTACACATCACTTCTACATTATACATGTATATCCCAGAAATCTCGACACACCTTAGCCTTATTGGATAGGACAGTTCAGGTTTGAGAGTATTAACTTCTCATTGGCTACAATTTGCCATAACAATTTGTCTTGGAACTTTGAAGCTAACATGTTCAGTTCTGTGCCATACACATTTATGATAACTTCTATGAGATATTTACATGTACACAAGGGATATTGTGATACCAGGCCCGACTGATGACGAATAACACAGATCCACAGTAACAGGTATAATATATTTATCTCAGGATTTTGAATCTTATTAAGTTGTAGGATGAATGAGTTATGGGTGAATGCTATTATTTTTTATACATGTATGTTGTAATATTTGGGATGCACATGCTGAACAGAGTTTCAATATGGCATAATACATGTAGAATGATCATTGCAGAATGATCATTGCAGATTCCAACAAAAGTCACAATTAAATTTATATTAGAATTTCCAAGTGACATGAAATGTGATTGGAAGTGCATATATTCTGGACGTACACAACTGCTGTGATGCATTGTAAATTGGACACAAAACAAATACATCTGGTATATAAAAATGTTCTGTTTACAGACAATCAGTTGAATATGGAACTGACATGTTACCATGTTGAAGGTAAAACAAGGTGGAATAATATTTCTCTGGTCTATAGGTTAAGTTGTTTTCAGTGCCATCTCTCAACTTGTGCAGATGGGGATGATGTGATTCTGCCGGCATGTACAAAATAATAAAAACTGTTTTCTTCTCTAACCTTTTTTTTTCCTCTTCATTTATTTGGCCCCTGATAAGGCATCATTGGTATTTGGTAATAGCTAGTCGAGATGCAGTGATGAGTTTTCTCTGGAAACGCGATGTTTATCAATCACAGTTGCCAAAATATTTACAAACGTTCTCACTTTATTTTTTGTTGAGCATCAGGGGATGGGTGTTATCTGCTGACTATATACGGCCATGCCTGCAGCTGGTGTGTGCATGTTATTGCATGTTGAAGAGGTGATGACTATCTATAAACCATGCCTTTATATATCAGCTGTTTAGCCGGAGTTATTCATATTTCACGAGATAACACACATAAAGATCAATCTTAAAGAGGGATGATGGTATAGCACTCTGGTACATGTATATAGAAATAAGCAATTTGGGATATTTCTTACATGTGGCCAATCTTATTTTTGATGCTTGTTGTCAGTTACTTGGGTCACTGTCCATGTGGAGAAGTCTGGCGCACCACAACTGCATCTCCTTATGTTGTTGCTCAAACTGTTAGTGAGTGAAGAGGATCTTTCTTCAATGGTAAAAAACTAGCATCACTGTTAGAAGCTTTGTGTTTATTTTACTGAAAAATCAAGTGATATTATAATTAAGCCAAAAAATTTATGGATTCTGATGACTTTTACATGTACTACCAACCAGTACTACTCAGTAAACTGATTCATTATTGGTGGTGAACTCAATAGTTCTGCATGGTATGAAAGGTCCCATTGCACTACTGTTCAGTTTTCAACTGATTCAGTAACCAACCAGGTACTGTGTAGTCACCTGAATTTTCTACTGTTTGGTTACCAAACAGTTTCCAAGATGTTATTATTATATCAAAACTTGAGAGTGCATATCTCCCTAGTATAATCCGTGGCGTGTCCGACTCCTCCTACTCCTCCTCCGCCTACTCCGCTTTACTCATTGTACTTTAAAGGTGAACTGAAAAGCTTTCCAATGTTCTGTTAAAATGTCATAAAACAAGAACTTCTATGGTTGTTACAATTAAGTGTGGTAATAGTTCTGTGGGTTATTGTTTTATTTTGGGTATATGAGAAGTCAAAACTTATACCGAGAGCCAGAACTTGTAAAAACGTCATCGCTTGCCTCCCGTTGTTTTTGGAACGTCATGACGTTATAGTGGTCCTCGTTCATTCATCCGACGTAGCATGACGTCACATTTGAATAAAACTTGAATGAAGGGGACCACTATAACGTCATAACGTTCTACAAACCAAGAGAGACAAGCGATGCAAGTTTTCAAGACGGATTTATAATAGGATAACTTAAATATTGTTATTAGTACAATTTTGCAAACTATATTTGCCCCAAAAACGTATAAAAGTTATGTCACATAAGACAAGATGTATATAAGCAACAATTTAGATAAAATTAAAAGCTTTGCAGTTCACCTTTAAAGGAGCCGGCCAGGGAGGCAAGAGACATGTGGGTTTCACTTCTCAATCCGTGGCGTGTCCGACTCCTCCTACTTCATGAGATTCCTTGGTCACCCTACAGTAGAATGGGTCGACTGCGCATGCATGATGAGTAGTATAGAAAGGGCACAGCGGGTTGCATAGGTATGGCGTGGGATAGGGTGGGGCGAGAGACCTGGGGTTTTCACTACCTGAGATTCCATGGGCCAGGCTTGCACCCTACAGTAGAATGGGTCGACTGCGCATGCGCGATGAGTAGTGCGCGATGAGTAGTATAGAAAGGGCACGCGATCTCCCTAGAATATATGAGGGTCGGCTCACATCCCCTGGGGTGGGGACATGCCCCTGAGGGCAGTGGGTGGGTTCAATGAAAGCTCGTATTAGTAATGAAGCAACATCAGTAACTTAATTGGTTACTACAGCTCAGGGGATTGTTGCATGAAACTTGCGTAAGTTACGATCGACCTAAGGACTTGCACCTATGTTTCACTCACACTACAGCCAGCTCTATACACGTTTCACGAACCTGGCGCAAGGCAAATGTAATTACATCTCGATTTAAGCAATTTATTATTTACCTCTGCAATAAATATCACTTGGAATTTATGTTTAATTATTATTGGATACAAGGTTTCGACCAATGGACTTTGCAAATATTTTACCCTCAATTACACATCAGAGTAATCTGCCTTTGAGGATGGGGATCGTATTTCATGTGTTCACTCTTTTGTGAAAGAAGGTGTGTCTTTGATTGTATGCTAGGGAGAGAAAAAGTAAAAAAAACGACCATTTTCTGACTCCAAAATTATCGTACATTTAATAAGATACATAAAGTTTGACAACTACATATTAGATTAATACAATACAGACCTGGTGACATGCAAGCGAAGTTGCGCTTACACTAAGCATACTCCCTGGCAGACGTAAAGTTATGCAATAACTCACCGCTTTGCATAACTTAAAATGCTTCGTGACACGGGTCGGTGTAGATACGCTAAGTATGACTTACGCACGGACACAGGCTTAAGTACAGTTCGTGCAACGACCCCCAGTTACTGAACAGTTACTTGTTGTTCTTGTAGGAAATGTCTTCTTGCTGTACTAATCACCTATCAGGTGTGTTACCAATCTGTAACCGAACAGTACCTAACCGTGACCTATCGATTAATGCATATTTCCTTGATGGTATAATGTATTGGTAATCAGTATTGGTTACTTCATGGACTGTCAGTACTGTTCAGTCAACACTTCATAATGCCAAGCTTACACTTTCAGGGCAGTACCAGCAGGTTACCTAGGAGCTACCAAAAATGAAACTGAATGGTACAGAGTGGTACAGAACTGACATAATTACTGAACCATGAAAGTTTGTCTACATGTGTACCAGTACCATACTTTCTGTGTTGTCAGACCTATTTCCCATTCATGTATGCGTACAATAATGATGGACTTCTAAGACTGCAGGTAGGAGACATTCACTATTGTTGATTTATTCTGTGTAACTTAATTGGCTTCAGTTTCCATATTACTGCCCCTTGCATCGTAAAATATCTCTTGCTCTATGTAACCAATAAGGTGATAGGTTTGAAGTTCTCCATTCTGTAATTTACTGAACTTGAGGAATTGTGTGAGTTAACTGGGAATTCCAGGAATGAATAGAATGACTATAGGTGGGATACACCAGTACAGATAGTGCTTCACTAGACATTAGACATTACATTTAGATTCTCCTGTGTCTTCACATGATGATATTCTAAGTAATTAGCCGAGTAATTCAACCCCAGATGGTTTAATGGTTTGATGCTCATCCAGAACATTTCACACATTAGTCATCCTGGTTGTACCAGTAGTCTTAGGGGGAATTCCACAATTTTGTGTAATTGAATAAAGGTTGGACTGCCTAAAATTATGAACTCCAGTAACCGTAACGGTGCCAAACTCTTATAACCTGAATGTTGTCATGTTTACATTCTATGTGTCAGTATATATAAGTTGTATATAATGTGATACAAATAGGTTGTGCACATTTTGGATAGATCGACATACGAAACTTCAAATTCACATTGAATGTGTACAGGGCATTGACCATGACGTCTGAAACAATGTTGAAAACGACGTTAAATCCTACTCACTCACTCACCTTGACCATGACGTTGTAAGGAGTAATGTGAAATATGTTTGATATGCTCCCACCCCCTTCTCTAAACAGAGGCGGGGGCATATATGGGAATCACTTTGTCTGTTTGTCCTCCCATATGACCAAACTTGTCCCGATGATATCTTGGCCACTGTATTCGATTGACAACTTTGAAACTTCCATGGAAGATGCTTTGTACCTTGTAGTTGTGCACTAGCTGTCAGGTTTCTATAAATTTTGATGTTTTTCCAATGAGTTATGGTCCTTTATAACTATATAACTTTCTTGTCCAGGCTGAATACTCCTTATTAGTTGGTGAAGAAGTTTGAAATTTTCATAGCAGATGCTTGATTACTTCTGTGCTGCATTTTCATCCAAATAATGGACAGCTCAGATTTCAAATATTTGTTTTATTCAAAGTACAAAAGTAATAAATAGTTTCCAGTTCATTTATGTACATTTGAGAATTGCCAATTTGGAATTCATTGGCACTGATTAGATATCAGTCCCAATTTCACAGCATATCTCAATGCTGCCTCTGAAGTGAATACTGGGTACTGTATTAACAAGTTGACTATGAGTAGACATTTACTTAAAGTGGTGGGTGTACCAGTCCCATAGTCCCCATTGTCTATCAGACTGTAAACTGGATATGCTGGCATGTCTGTGAAAAACAATGCTGGCAGTTTTTGAATGCTTCCGGTTATCTCATAGCAATAATGAATACTTACTTTGGGGGAATATGTAATGTTATTGGATATTGAACTGGTGAGAAGTTTGTGATATTATAAGTTATACCATGCTTTTGTGTGGGTATACAGGCTGGTATTTCGGCGAGAAGATAACTATTTTCCCGAGCCCGCAGGGCGGGTGAAAATATTCATCTTCGAGACGAAATACGAGCCTGTATACCCGAGCAAAAGCATGGTATAACGAATTTATCACATTGAAGAGCTATTTTTCTGGTTGGTTTAACATATATCACCAACCCGAAAAGAAAACAGTTCAACGCCGAACAACGTAAAACATAGCGAGTCGGACAGGCAGCGTTGATTCCTTTACGATCTGTTCCGCAATGAACAACAAACTGGGTGAAATACTTTGCTGACATTCTGGAATTCCTGTTTATGTGGAATATAAAGCTTTCGATGATAATTTATTTCTTATCTTCATCCGCAGATACGCAATTTGCATCACACAACTTGTTCCAGTGGCGCGACTCGCTCATACAAACTCGTGCAGTCAAATTCGCCTGTAACAGTCTTTGCATGCGCGACCTTGACTGCATTGGTATATGGGCTCACGCGTCCTCGACAGCATTGGTATACGTGAAATCTTAATTGGTATACCAACGGTGGCCAACAAAGACTTATAATACGGTCTGATGCACTAGGGTAATTAACCAATCAAAACCCTACAATTTACTCTGAAATGTGTTAATATGTAATATCATGATGTAACATTAGGCACTGTCTTCAATTGCCATTTGTGTTTTGTTTTTCCATGGAAGATGCTTAGTACCTTGTAGTTTTAAGGAATGACCGAACCTGTTTCCCTGATTGGGTGGAAACCTTGGCGGCCATCTTTAGTTTTTGCAAAATCTTCAATGATGTATATCTCTGATACCATTTAAGTGTTCTATACGAAAATTGATATACAGCATCGATGTATCAAGAGACTTGCAATGAATAACCAATTCAGTTCCTATTAGTGGCGGGAAGGATGGGCGGTCTTTGATTTATACAAAATCATTAATGATCTCTATCTCTGATACCGTTCAAGTGCTTGATGTAAAATTTGGTACACATCGTCGATGCATCAAGAGGCTTACGATGAATGACAGAACTGTTTTTTTCTGATTGGGCGAATATCTCGACGACCATTTTTAATGTATGCAAAATCATTAATGATCTATATCTTTGGTAACGTTCAAATGTTTAATATGAAACTTGGTACACATCATCAGTGCATTAAGAGACATAAAACGAATGACAGAATCAAAATTTGGCTGAAGGGTTTTGTCGTCATTTGAAATTTGGTATAGATAGTCGATACATCAAGAAACTTTTAAGGAATGACCGAACCTGTTTTCTTGATTGGGCGGAAACGTACTTGGTGACCATTTTGAATTGATTCAAAATTGATAATGATCTATATATATCTCTGATATACTGTTTTAGTGCTTCATATGAAACTATACATCATTGATAGACCAAGAAACTTACAATTAATGACAAGTTTCTTTGATTAGGTGGAAAACTTGATTGCCTTCTATAGTTTATGTAAAATCTATACCTCTGGTACTGTTCAAGTGTTTCATGCAAGACTTTGTGTACATCATCAATACATCAAGAGACTAACAATGAATGACAGAACCGTTTTCTCTGATTGGATGGAAACCTTGGCGGTCATTTTTATTAATTTATGTAAAATCATTGATCTATATATCCTTTGATACTGTTCAAGTGTTCAGTATGATACTTGGTATACATCATCAATACATCAAGAGACAAGTAATGACTGCTGGGTTCTCTGATTGGACGGAAATCCAGGTGGCCATTTCTACTTGCAAATTTTTTAATAATCTGTATATTTGTCACTGGACTGCTTGGTGTTCCTGACATCTTCAAAGTAGTACAGTTCAAATTGAATAGTCATTATGAATGCCTGGTGCCCAGAGCCGAGGGGTTTTCAGAAGCATAGCTTCATATTGAGTAGTTGATCAAATTCAGACTTCCCCAAAGTAGTCACATAGAAAAGTAATTGTCATAATTAATTATTTTTCCCACCAATTTGACAGTTCTGCTGCTGTCAAGTATTATATTATGTATATTTTCAAAATGAGTGCATTTACTCTTTAGCTTGACATGACTGGTGATGGATTGTCAACAGGTTACTTCCAAAAAAACAGCATATTAGGCTGAAACTATTAAAAACTGATGTTGAAAGCCTGCAAGCTTGAGACATGCAGCTGTTCCTGCAAATATGGATTAATCTTGATCAATGCTTCCTCATTGTTAACACATCTGCCTGGAGATCAGAAAGCAGAGTTGGAGAATTCAAATTTTGTGAAGTACATGCAATACACTACATCACAATCATTGAATCTAAATATGGATCTTATTGTACACAGGCATATTTGGTCAACAGTACTTCAGATTTTCTTTAGGAGAAAGTGCACCCAGGTTAATAAATATGAATGTTCCCTATGTGTGCACTTGTAGCTCACTCCATTCATCTTCATCTTCCCATTCATCAGTTGTATTAATAATTCACGTCTTCAAGATTCCTTCTAGATAACCACATCTTTATACTTCAGTCGAATAGTACATGTATGTGTTATTCGTCTTGATTAAATTTCTATGGCAGAATTTTTGTTTAAAAAAAGCTGTATAAATATTTTGCACTCCTTATTCCTCTGTAGTACCTCTTCAAATTGGGTTGGGTATATATTTCTGAAAAAAATGTACTTATCTCGTTTGAAAAATGATACAGCCATCACTTGCCATGTGGAGAGTAATGAAAAACATCGCTTTTCGATGTTGTTCAGCTCCAATTTTGATTGGGAATGACATAACATACCTTTCTTGTTTGAATAAATTACTCCATTCAAGGGAAATGATGGAACAATAGCGTAGTAAGATTATTATGCCCCCCCCCTCTAATTAGAGGGGGGGCATATAGCGATCGCTTTGTCCGTCTGTCCATCCATCCGTCTGTTCGTCCGAATTTCTTGTCCGCGCGATATCTCGGTTAATAATTGATGGACAGGATTGAAACTTGCATGGAATGTGGCCAGTGCCTCGTGGTTGTGCAGCGTGGTTTTTTCCGAGTTCCGGTATAATTTTCAAGAGTTATGGCCCTTTTTCTGAAATCTCAGTTAATGGGACTTGTCCGGGCTGGCTCTTGGTTAATATTGTATGGACAAATATGAAATTTGCATGATATGTGGTCAGTGCCCCACAGTTGTGCAGTGTAAAGTTTCTCCCCGTTTCGCTTATATTTTCAAGAGTTATGGCCCTTCCTGAAATCTCAGTGAATTGGGACTTGTCCGGGCTGGATCTTGGTTAATATTGTATGGACAATTATGAAATTTGCAGGGTATGTGTTCAGTGCCCTTTAGTTGTGCAGTGTGAAGTTTCTCCGCGTTTCACATATATTTTCAAGAGTTATGGCCCTTTGTTCATCAAGTCTTTGTGAATTGGGACTTGCTGGATCTCGGTTAATATTGTATGGACAAGTATGGAATTTGCAGGATATGTGGTAAGTGCCCTGTAGTTGTGCAGCGTGAAGTTTTTCCGAGTTTTGCGTATATTTTCAAGAGTTAGGGCCCTTTTGTTCTTGAAATCTTTGTGAATTGGGACTTGTCCTGGCTGGATCTCGGTTAATATTGTATGGACAGGTATGGAATTTGCATGATATGTGGTCAATGCCCCATAGTTGTGCAGCGTGAAGTTTCTCTGCTTTCGGTTATATTTTCAAGAGTTATGGCCCTTTGTTCATCAAACCTAAGTGAATGTGATATATTTATTTGTCCAGGCTGGATCTCAGTCCATAACCGATTTGGACCGGGAAAATTGCTATAAAATTGTTATTCTACATTCCAAAGCAGACCGCATAGGTTCTGAAGTATGAAATTGCCTCAAAAAGAGTGAATTGGGTGCAAAATTCAAAGTTCACGATCGCTCCATAATTTCACAACAATATACTCCCAAGGAATGTAGGTCTCATAACCAGGTCACATTTTTGAATTTGGCGAAAGCCCCGGGCGAGGCTCTTGCATCAAAATATTGTATTATTACTTGTTGGTCGATACTTAGAATATGTATTATGCGAGGCATGTAGAAAAAAGTAACTGAAACAGAATTTTTATAATTAGCCAAATTAGGCCTCCATAGACCAATACAGAACAGGGGGGGGGGGGGGCATACAATTGTACTCTGATTGCTTCCTTGCTGGGGGGTTTTTCAAGACACCTTATAATTAACTTGTGCATAATAATTAAAGGTTATACCAAATGCATTAAAACATACCCGGTAGTGTTCCAAACAACAAATTAGTATTTTTTTCTTGAATAATGTCGTCGATGTGGGTTTTAGGACACGAATAGCACACATGTGGGAGAAAACGTATTGGAGCCATGACCTCCGATGCATGACGTCACAACCTGATTACGATTGCGCCGTAAACGTCATAGTCTATGACATCGGGCGTTTTTACGAAAGATTCACCCAACTGTGGGAGTTCTAGCGTGATGTCACTGACAAGTTGACGTCACAACAGGCATTTGGCCGAGATCGTAATCAGGTTGTGACGTCGCAGGTCAAGCGATCACAGCTTTCGCCGTTTTGAAAGGGGCGTGAAATTGTCGCACTTTACTGCTGCTATTTCCAACCTTGGGCAGTTTGAAAACATACAAAAATGTAAAACAAGTCTATATAATCACCTACAACAATTTAGCACAAAAAAGTAGCAGATTTTGAGACCATTTTGTATAATCTTTAATATTATGCAATACTGTTGGGGTAATTCTAACCTCTTATACCAAATTTCCAGAAAAAATGGACACCCCCCTCCAGGGCCTCCATCAACTTTGGCGTCATGTACTGCTCTAAATACCCACCAATATCTTAGACCTCAGTTTTGATTCTAGCACGAGTTAAACCACACGTGAATATAAGTGCTCCTCATATTAAGGAGATTTATCTTTGTTCATTGGATTTACTCGTGCTCTCAAGCCTGCCGTTTTGGTCCGTGAGTTTTTACATTTATGTATTTTCTCATTATGCCAAATTCTGACCGCATTTCACTGTATTTATCGTTATAAATGTATGTACAGTAGAAATCCTCAGTGTATTGGGATCGCTCAGTTTGGCGCTAGCCAAACAGCATATCGGGTCTATGCTTTCACTATGGGATTATTCTCCTCTGCATTTAGAATAATATATACGTTGTTTAAATGTAAATCGTATACCATTGTGATAAATGTGTTTTATGTTTGGCACGACAAGGCTGGCACGACAAGCTATGGCACAACTCGGAATTGGCTTTTACGATCATAGGTTACGTTGTGCTTTACTGATCTAGTAATGCACTCTTGTTGACATGTTGCTAGGCATCCATTTTGACCGGCGAGGTGGTGCATCGGGGCCACAGAGTCAGTTGGAGAAGTTACGTAACCTCTTTGTAACTGTAGATTCTTTGTGCGAATATTCTCTAGGTAGTTGGGTATACCTTGGCAAGATAATACATGTACATGCTATTCTAATAGCCTGAGCGCTGTACTTCATATTTGCACTTTGGGTTTACGTTTCAAAGAATGGTGTATATAATCACAACAATAGCTCATTTGCTGTCTGTATTTTAGTGCAACGATGCGAGGTATTTTTATGGCACATGTTATGGAAATAAAATACTGTTTAGAATGTTTCACGTTCCAAACATTCATTATTCATTATTCATTGTTGCGCATTACGGTGTTGTACGCTTGATTTTTACGAATGGACAGTTACGATGGGGTCCATCTCTTGTTATAATGCGAAGAAACTGAGACTTTCTTTGATTGAGCTTGTTTCTGTACATATAGTGGCATCTATGATGTGGTGGTATTATTATGCATGAGATCTGTAGTACACTACGAGAGGACTACACCTGTTTTGGATCGTTCGAGAAGCCCAGAGCTGGCACTGTGGGTAGTTATAAGCTCTGTATGATATGATTAATTGGCACTAATTTAATCATATCTGTATTTTCAGAATTATGTCTGACTCGGACAAATCTGAAAAAGTCGGTTAAGGGTACCGTTGGGCATGAGTGCTCGAAATGCTCGCAGTGCACAGAAGGGAATAGGTGCGAGGTGTGCTCTGCCTGGCCTGAGGATGTCTTTCAGCCTGGCTGTTAGTACGTTCCCGGTCCGTGGCGGCACTACTGGCCATGAACATGGGTACTTTCGGTTTGGGTCTTCCTGCGGTCTCCCAACCCATAGGAAGGTTTATACCTGAATCGGAACTTGACGCACATTTAGCGCAGCTGTATCGTGCTTTGGGCTTGTCCCAGTGCATGACGGCTAGCAGCGAAACTGGCGCACCGGTGTTTGTGGTCCCCCGTCTGGAGAGCGCGGCGTTGGGAAAGCCGCCTGCTATTTCCTCGACCAAGAAACGCAGGTCATGCAAGTCTAAGGTGTGAGCCAAGACTTCGTGCGGCCTGTCTGAGACTCTTGTTGTCCATTCCGAACCGTCATGTGCTCCTACGACTCTAGTCGATAGTGAGACACCGTCCGGCCCTTCTCGGGGTCCGACGGTACGGATAGAGACACAACTGCGCTCGACGGGATGGCTAAGTCCACCAGCCCAGCCGAGATTGAGGTTGATCAATCTACGGCCGACACGGATCCACAAGTCCGTGTTGTGGCATCGTACGGTGGCCGCGATTGCTCCGATGCCAGGTTGCTAGTCCATGCTCGCAATCGTGCCTCCGTTCAACTGGGAACATCCAGCCTGGGCCGTGACGGTTATCCGTTGGACGGAGGACATATCCAATCCTCCTGGTCACACCCCACGGGTGACCTAGGATCTTCATCCAGCTCCGTCATCGGCTCTCTTGATGACCGGTTGCTAGAGGATTCGGATATGGAGGTCGGTTCAACGTCCCTCATGTTGACTTGAACCAGAAGCAAGTGGGTGCCGTCGATGATACCACCGATGTGGCTCTTCTGCAGGCTGCCGCACAACAGAAGATGCCGAGAGGCCCACAGCTCCTTACGCTCGGCCATATGTCCTCATGGACTAGGTTGCTAGCGTATGCTGCCGAAGCGTGCGGTGTCCCTCCGAACACTAAACAGCAAGAATCCGCAAAGCGATCGCTAACAGGACAGCCACCGGCTCGCTGGCCTGAGCTGCCCTCATTAGGGCTAGATCTATTCGTGGATCAGGCTTTCAAAGCGCTATCGGTTGGGCCGCAGGGAAAGGGTAAGCGTTCCTTGCGTCCGGCACCACCCGGGTTCACTGAGCTCTTCAGAGGCCCTTCCTCCGAAGTCAAGCGGATGGAAGCGACTTCGCAGGTTGGACGGCAGTCTCTTCCAGGCTGAGTCTCGACTGGGCATAAAAGACCATGCGCAGAACCTCTTGAGCTTACCTCTCGGTAGCCATGAGCTGTTCGCCGACGGACTCAAGGCTTACGCTGCTGAAGGTCATATTGACTCTCAGGAGCTTGAGTCCATGGTCAAGCAACACCAGATGGAAGCACAAAGCCTAAGAAAGCCAGAGGCTACCGTGGCAAGGGGAAGGGCAAGAAGGGTCTAGTAACTCCTCTAAGCCCGCTGGTAAGGGTGGGAAGCGCACCTGACATCTCAGTGTGTGCTCCCCCACTGCCCAGGACCCCAACCTCCAGCTCAGCTCGAGTTGGGGGGGGGGGGCGCCGAACGCAGCACTTCTGTGTCAGTATCCGGAACTGCCGGTCAGAGGCCGTCTAGCGAACTTCACCTCTTGGTGGAATCGGCACTGCGCAGACGGCCTTGTAAGGCAGATTGTCGTGGAAGGATATCGAATGGCATAGAGCTCTCCAAACCACACTCCTCCACTGACAGGGACCCCACTATGACCCCGTTACCTCGAGAACCCCGTCAGGATGTTTTTGGTGTCCCAAGAAAACCGGGGGATGGCGACCGGTCCTCAATCTGCGGCCCCTCAACTCTTCGATCTGTACGGGCTGGCCTACGGGTCGGCATGTAGGCCGCATCAATAGATTTGAAGGACGCGTACTTTCACATACCGATTCACTCGGACTACAAAAAGTACCTGCGGTTCACCATCGACGGCAAGATATTAGAATTCCAAGCATTACCGTTCGGAATTACATCTGCCCCTCGAGTTTTCACACACGGGTAGTGGATGCCCTATCGGTTGTCCTACGGAGGTGTGGTGTGGATATCAGCACCTACATCGATGATTGGTTGGTCAAGGGACTGTCGGAAATGGCAGTCACCTATGCGGTCAGGTTGACATTGTTCCATGCGCTTCTCAGCGGATGGATGGTCGATGTATGCAAGTCTGCGCTGACCCCGTCACAGTTGTTCATACACCTGGGGGTTCATTTCAATCTCTGGATCGGGCAGGTCCGGCCTTCGCCGGCTGCCCTAGATCTGCTGGAGGAGATGCTCATGGTGTTCTTCACCTGCCGAGCTCTCCCGGCGAGAGAGTTCTTGCGACTTCTGGGTGGACTGGTCAGTCTGGGCGAAGTGGTCAACTACGGTCCACTTCGACGCAGACCCATACAAATGTACCTTATGTCCTTCTGGAAACAGCACGGGTCATTTGAACCAACCAATCCCGATAGACTCGAACCGGGACAACCTCCTCTCGGAGGCCCCGTTGCATCCGCCAGAATTGAGTCTACTCCTATATACGGATGCCTCCATGGATGGCTGGGGAGCGCATCTGGACGAGAACCTGGCACAAGGAATGTGGACCTTGCAGGAAAAGACTTGGCAGATCAATCTCTTCAAGATGAAAGCATTCATCCTAGCGTTGAAACAGTTTCTCCCGCTCTTGCGAGAGAAAGTTGTTCTGGTAAGTTCGGACAGCTCAACAGTGGTCGCGTACATAAACAGTCGGGGAGGGACCAGATCCCCCCAGCTATGTTTCATGACCTGGAAGCTATTCCAGTGGTGCATAACACATCAGGTGACCCTGCGAGCGGCGCATATTTCAGGCATCAGGAACGTGCTTGCGGACTCTCTGTCTCGTCAGCAGAGAGTTCGTCCGACCGAATGGCAGCTGAACGACTTGGTACTCAGACAAGTCTTCTTTCAGTGGTCGACCCCTCATGTCAACCTATTTGCCACGAACGACAACAAAAAGCTCCCAATATATGTGAGCCCGTTTCTGGATCCATCGGCGCATGTCGTGGATGCCCTAGTGGTCCCGTGGTCAGTCATTTTAATCGCTCCTTTCTGACCGACACGATCGTGTTTCACGAGTCTCCTCAACCTTGTCGTAGACTACCCACGCATTTTGCCGGACCATCCAGATCTCCTCATACAATGCCGATGGCGATGAGTTTATGACAACCCAGGGATGTTCAAGTTAACTGCCTGGAATCTGTCATTGAATCTCGAGGTCATGAGGGCTTTTCTCAACAAGCTGCAAGTTTCATGGCACAATGTAGAAGGCCCTCCACCGGACAGGTTTATAACTCTAAACTCAGTCTGTTCTCGGAGGTGCGAGGTGCGAGACTTCTTTGTATACTTATACGAAGAAAAGGGACTACAACCAGTCACTATATCTGGTTACCGGTCGGCCATAGCGACAATCCACCCTGATTTTCGAGAAGAGTCTAAGGTTACGCAGAGCAAACCATTAAACGACCTGATCAAAGGCATGTTCCACCTACGACCTCGGGTGAAGAAACTGCCTCCTGCATGGAATCTCGAATTGGTCCTAATTGCACTTACGAGACCACCTTTCGAGCCCATGGGTCAGGCCAGCCTTAAGATGTTGACACTTAAGACTGTATTTCTTGTCGCTATGGCGTCCGCTCAGCGGAGATCTGAGATCCATGCTCTTTCTACTGAGAAAGATCGCTTATGTTTTACGGGCGAAGGTCTGCTACTTCAGCCGCGGGCTGACTTTGTGACGAAAACGGAGACTATCAAACATCGCGCAAAACCATTGGTTTTAGCTGACCTAGGTCAGTTTTCTCCTGACGATAAATTCTTATATCCTATGCGTGCTGTGAAGTACTATATCGAAGCTACCAAACATCTTCGAACTTCAGATAATCGTTTGTGGATTACCCATCAGATCAATAACCACAAACCGGCTTCCAAAGACATCATCGCTCGATGGATTGTTGAAACCATTCAGATGGTCTATGCAGCTGCCAAGACTAAGGAATTTGTTTTTGCCAAAGTTAATGAGACCAGAGTGGTAGTCACTTCGTAAGCATTATTTAAGGGAGCTTCACTTAGTAACATCATGGACATTGCTCAGGGGAGATCTGAGGCTACTTTTATCAAATATTATCCCCTGAACCTTTCTACGTCGACGGCTAGCATTGAAATGGCTACTCTCACTAAAAGGCGGAGCAATGCCGCGCACACTATTCCGGTACCTTCCGTTGGAAAGCGCGTTTCGAGCACTCTTGTCCAAAGGGACTCGTCCGACGCCGATGCATCCTCTGGGAACGGACCTCAGCCGGAGTCAAGAAAGCATTAAGTGAGTATGTCAGATTCTTCACATCTAATGTTTACCCTTTGCATATCGGCTCGATTTATTAGGGTTTATCCCTAGCAGGTATACCAAAAGAGAGCTCGGACTTTCACCAGGGTGGTGCCCCCCTCGAGTTATCAGGTAACAGAGAGGCCTGGGTTACATGTCAATTACAGCTTGTACGCTCTCAATATTGATGCAGATATTTGCCTTCTTGTCTTTGTTTAATCAACCCGCCGGGGTTCCCACAAATTCTAGGGTTCCCCAACAGTATTGCATAATATTAATTATTATGCACAAGGTAAGTATAAGGTGTCTTTATATAAAATGAGAAGGGTTTTTGTAACCCCCCATTTTATGAAAGACCCTTATACTTACCTTGCGATCAGGCCTCCCACCCACACTGTTAATCAAAGACTGGTGGAGATACACTCGTTCTTTTTCTCCCAGCAAACGAACGTCAGGCAGTCAGAAAATGAACACTACCCCGTCAGAAAAAGAACGTTCTTTTTCGAGCGTTCAAATCGGTATGGCTTATTGATAGCCGTCAGAATTCGCTGAAAGGCACACAGTACAGCTATGGTATAGACTCCTATTAGAACAAAAAACACTCAAAAAGGCAGCACTTCTGAGACTTCACTGTATTTATTTTGCATGAGCTTTCGTGTTGTTGTTTTTTTTTGAAGAAAACGAGAACTATATAAAACTTCTACAAAGAAACATCGCAATACTGATTTTGTTTTATTAAAAGTCCGATGTGACCAAATGTCGTAAAGAACGATACAATAATCGGGTGAACAAGTGAGTGAATTATGCTCCTTAGAATGTTCGTATTTTGAAGAAATTTGATTGATGAACAAAGACTTCCTTATGATGGAAAAGTTGCTGAATAAGCCCCTCAAATTTATCATCTTTTGAATTAGTATAAGAGACTTCATTATGAAAGAAAGCCACACACTATTATTTAAAGAAACAAATTTGAGAGATCTTCAATGTTAATGTATTTGTTCATCGTATATGCTAAACCCCTCGCTGTCCCTCATTGACCTGCCCTGTATTGATCGTGTGTGAGGCACTTGGCCTCCTGTAGAGGCCCTGGAAGGGGGCATAGTTCAAACTTTGTCGGGTGACGTTCCCAGAGATATCAAGTTGTAACGTGTGTGATAGTGAATTGCATCAGATTTCTTCACAGCAACTGAATTCTCCGTATGGGAAAAGCAAGATGCATTCGCATACGTCTACGTGGCTTTTTCTGCACACCATTCTTGATTTTCCTGGCAGGCCGTATTACTGACACAACAGCATTTGAAACCTCTGTTTAACATTATTGTTTCAATTTATTACACACCTTGCTATTCGTTAAATTTGTTTAAAGCGGACAATAATCAACCGACCATTATTTGACGTCAAAAATGAGCCATCACGAAAAGCCTTTTGGACAGATGTACATATAACGTTGATTTTATTATTGTATTTTGATCAATAAAGCTCTGAAGAATCACATGATCGATAAGAAATCTGGACTACATTTCTCAAGTATTATTTGTTTGTGCATTAAAACATGAAGATCACAAACATATCTAATAGCATGTACGAGAATTGCCGTATTTTTATTATCATCATTAAAGTCCACTTTATATGAAACGAACTTGAAATGATTGATGTGTTCACATAGCACGACGTAATAGTATAATCCCCCAGAGCTCCTCAATTTCCAACTGAAAGGCCAAGCCTTGACAGGCTCTCATCAATGTAACAATCTGTGTTCACATTTACCTGGAGGTGTGGGATATTTTTGCAAATGAAGTGTTTAGTTTATTTTTAGCATGTCCAGCTGTGAAGTTGTGCAGCATATTTGTTTTAATATTCTTGCCACGCTTCACAGCTTGTCCTTCAGAGAACACTACATGAAATGGAAGAATCCAAAGTCATGATAGGGGTGTGCGGGATGGTTAAATCAAGATAGAAGGGTCCAATACTATAGGCTACAGAGGGAATCTGGTCTGCATGAAATTTTGAGTGAAACAGGAGAGTCCATGTAAGATAAAGGGAACGCAGAGACTTAGCTCAAGTCTGCAAGATAAAGTATCCTTGTCACTCATAGTCATACAACACATGCAGTAACTTGTTTTTTTCCAATTGTCATGTGCAACTTTATTGAATCACGAGAAATCAGTCCAGAGTTCAACTTATTTCACTGCATATTTCCCAAATCAGGGCATTTGTTTTCCTGAAATGAAACAAATCATCACATTTGGCTTGTTTATCCAAGCAAGTGAGAATTATTATTGTGGGATGATTGTCGATCAAAATAGCATATTTTAAAATATGATGACAAACAGGCCATTCTTGGTAGTCCTTAAATGTTACAGAACAGAATTAAAAATATATATTTTACCAAATTTTACAAAATTAAAAAATGTTCTAAAAAGATTTTCATGAGACATAATAAATTGTAAATTGGCAAACAACGTTATGTGTGTAAATTTTTTAGCTGTGTGTGCTTTTTACCCCTCAGCCCATAGGGCTGTGGGGTCTTGTCGTTGCCATGTACGTACGTCCGTCCGTCCTAGCGTCCGTCCGTCCTGGCGTCCGTCCGTCCTGGCGTCCGTCCGTCAACATGTTCTTGTCCGCTGAATATCTGCAGATCTATGAAGTCGGGCCCGACCAAACTTTGGTGAGAGCTTCCTGAATGTTGACTGATGAAATGATTAGATTTTCAGGTGGCTATGATGATTTCATGATTTTTAATTATTATTTTTTATTATTTATTGATGGCTCAGCTTTTGCACTGTTATCTATGCCCATCAACATGTTCTTGTCCGCTGAATATCTGTAGATCTATCAAGTCGGGCCTGACCAAACTTTGGTGAGAGCTTCCTGAATGTTGACTGATGAAATGATTAGATTTTCACATGGTTATAATTATTTCATGATTTTTTTTATTATTTCTTGATGGCTTAGCTTTTGCACTGTTATCTATGCCCATCGGGAACCGTTGGTTGCATGTTTCATTGTGAATTTTGAAGGTTCCCTGATACAAGGAAGATTCTCATTGAATGAAGGACAACAATTTTCTTTAATTTTGCTATTAAATTATTCTATTCTACATCATATGTTTTATCCTAAAACTTTTGCATGAACCACATTTGTGTCCACACATTTAACTGGTGCAACATTTTTATCAATTTTTGTCACCAAACATGTTACTGTACCTTGGAAATTATTTCAAACGAGTGATTAGGAGAGCCCATTTTTAGCCGGACTCTGGGCAATTTTGAACCAGTTTGCATACCTGGAGTTTATGCACCCCCTCCCCCCCCCCTGATAAGGGTGGGCCTATGTCAATCAGTGTGTTTACTAAATCACACTTGTGCAATGCATAAATTGCCACCGATAAAGCTACACTTTCTTGCATGCTGTAATCCCAGCACACCACTCGCGTGAAACCTATATCTGTTTTATACGGTGTCCAGGGATTTTTTTGCAGGTTCCGATCCCAAACTCCCATTTCCTTTTCGTTATTCATTATTGAGGGTCCAATTTTTGTAAGTGAATTTCGGCGCAAATAGCCTGTGATCACTCCCAAAACAGAGGTTTATTAACATGAAATTCAATACCCAGCTATGCAATAGGATCGATATTGAGGATCCTAGGGGCTTTTTCTAGTATTTCCTTCAGAAATCCTTTCAAAATTGAACAACAACAACACTTTCGTTTTTTGTTTCTTTTGAGTTTTGGGCACCCATATGTTTTCCGAAACTAAATTGGCTCTAGATGCAGCCCTGATCCTACTTTACTAAAAAAAACAGGCTGAGGGGTCCACGCACCTTTTAGGTGCTTGCCTGCAATTCATGTTTGAATATGACATCAATCTTTATTTTCAAGGTTTTTCAGAACAAATAAACATGATCTTCTCTTCCTTTGGGTTGGGTGATGCCCATTCTCGCGAGCCAGTGTATCATTCGATAGGTTACGAACCCTCTGCGATGATTTAGGGATTACCTGGACTTGTGCAGATTGGTGATGCCTTGTAAACGACGTCACGTGCAGCGTGCAAGTTTCACCCAGACTAGAAATGACACTTATTCATATGCAAATGAGATCATCTGTAACATCATAGAATTGATTGCCTGGGGAATACTTTGCCCCTTCTGAAGCCCAGACGTGGGATGCACCATTCACCAGCAAGAGGCAATTGAAGGGGGTTTCAAAATTACGTTGCAGTATTACGGGTTTGTGTGTTAATCACTGTGTGGCCCCTGTTCTTCCGGTATATAATTTTTACAACACCCTCATTCAAACTTGTTCTATCTTGGCTTACAACGAATATCATGGATTAAGAATACTGGTCAGCGATACGGATTTGATATATTTGGAACATCATGATGTCTTGCCGGCATCATTGAAAACTGTTGACCGCTTCTCTCTTGCAGGAAACAAGCCTATGTTTATGTATACTATGATTGTCTTTTTGAATTTGGTGCTAATACTGTTATATGGAATATGGAATAGGTCTTTTGATTATGGACGCGGATATTCTCTAATGGACGACAGCTGGATTATGAATGACGGACTAGACGCTTGTAATTGAAGAGCTTTTAACGGAAGAAAAGGAATGGAATATCCTATGTAGCATTGTGATCGTTTCACGATGTCAAATTGCTGAATTGAAGGGTCGACAACAGCATTTTTATCGAACCGGCCGGTATCAACGGCGGATTTTGGATAGCCAGCGAAAACGACTTGTAAAAAAAAAAGCCAACATACGTATTTTCTTATAGAAACAAAGATCAATTAACAGTTCTCTATTTTACAACATTCAATGATTTCAGATAATTTAAGATAACATCTCCAGGTGGCGACAAAACACTGACAAAACACAGTAGGCCCCTAACAGAGAAACATTGTCCTTCCATATATCATCCGTTTATTAAACCAAATCGCAGACATCGGACACACCACTCTAGGTTTTACAGAATGCACTGAATACATGTATATAAACAATGCAAAGCACATGGCAAGTTACAATAAATTCTATAAGAGAGGAAGGCCGCGCTGCGGGAAAGTAGATTTGACCCGGCGCATTTTATAATAGTAGTAACATCGGAATGGCAGGTTTCTGTATGTTGTTCATTTCTGCTCGCGAAAATGAACATGCGAAAACGAACGTGCAAAAATGAACGCCAGAGTGCATTCAAAAATGAACGTTCTAGTGTTCATTTTCTGACACTGCTCTGTAAAATGAACGACCGGACACATGCGAAAATGAACGACCCCCTGTTCAAAAATGAACACGTTCACGTCAAAACTTTTGACACGCTTCCTAAGTATAAGGGTCTTTCATAAAATGGGGGGTTACAAAAACCCTGCTCATTTAACTTTAACATAAAAACTTGATGAAGATGGAAAAAAACAAGAGTACAATTTGGTAGTTCTGGAGGCCATTGAAGATGAAACTAAGAAGATTTTAGTTATGTATGGAACTTGTATTCTAACTTATTTTTCCCTTTGAAAACAAAAATGTCTGCCAAATAGCTACGATAGTGATTGCTACACAGTTCATCACTGAGTAAAATTGGTTTGAAGCATTTATTGGCAAGTCAGGAGGCAGTTGTCAGCTTCCCAATTTTATGTTGACATTTGATCTCAGTCCAATTTCCCTCACTCTACTTTGATGCTGTCTTGATGGTTAATGGCTATATCTAAATTCTTATGTATCTCTGTTAGGGATTGTCATCTAAAGGCTGTCCTGGTTATTCTACATACAGCTTCTGACAGAACTAATGCAATTTACCACCTCGAAATCTATTTTTCGATGAAGCACCTCAAGAAATTTGTATAGCCTTCTGCCATGGCAATAAATTTCAACAAAGTTGCATCAAACATTTAACTTCAGGGTAAATTTTGCTGTCACAAAGGACATTTACCTCGCCTGTTGCTGAATGGTAATTTCAAGGGCTGTGATTATATTGCAGAGCAAATGCCACCTTTTCCCTGACTGTTTAACCATTTGTTTGGTTCTAATGTTCACATGTTGAATGCTGTAAAAACAATTGAATCTTGACTTTGCACTGTAATTAAAGGTAATCCTTAGACCCGATAGCTGCTATCTATTTTTCCTATCTTGCCCCAATTTTAGCGAGCAGTGCACTGACATATGACTGAGCGCATGAGTTCTGGTTCATTAAACGTGTTGCTTTAACCTATGAAGTATTTTTAATCAATGATAACTGGACTATTTTCAAAATGAAGTTGCCAAAACTATCATATTATATGCATAATAGACTTCTTGTGGAATAGAAAAATATCCATACGACATTTACACCAGTTATCAATAGTTAAAAAAAAAGTTCAATTCTTAAGAGATACATGTAGGTGAGACTGATGCGGTGACCCACATGTCAATGTGTCTGTCATGGCTATTAGGGCAAGATAGTATTGTCTTTAGGATTAACGTGAATAATAGTGTAATCCCAGGATTGAATACTGTTGTGTTGTATATTATTGTCCTAGTACATGTAGATACATACCAAGTACAGGTGCTCATGCATGTGGTTAACCTTAAAAGCAAATGGTGGAATATTGTGATCACAGAACATCAAAATAGAATGGAACTGATTAATGGTTACAAATGTCTGATTTTATAACTGGATTTAATAATAAAGTCTCCATTGTAAGTCCCCAAAGGGATCTCTTCTGTTAATATCCAAGGTAAACATCAATCTGAGCTGACCATTATATATAAAGGAAGCGAAAGAGTTCAGACAATTCTGTCAACCATTTGTTAATTACTTATCTACCTTGGGGGCACTGGCAGGATGGCAGGAATTATCAGCCATGTCTGGTCAAGTGTCCAAGGGGATCTGTGCAATATCCACAATATTCATGCCTCATCATGCATGTGAATATGGTACAATACTTCTATGAACGTCGATGAAAATGTATAGCTGTTGAAGACTGTCATACTTGTATATCTGATATCCTGGTTTATATATATTGATTGTGATACTGCTTATTAGAAATTGTACTGCATAGTGCTGCTAATACATGCAACTGTAATTCTTGTCGAAATACTTTGGGTTTCTTGATGACCATAGAATAATAGTGGCATGAATATATGCTCAAAAATATGATGACTTAGAGCATTCTTACAGCAGTTTATTGACCTATGTAGAACACCCAATGTTGAAAGATTTCCAGAAAATCAAAAGACAGGATTAATGAATCTTGCTGGCATATCCGGGGGATTTTCTCATGAATCTGTTTTTCCACCAATTCCAGCTTGCGTAAATCATCTTGTTTGTGAAGGCTGATTGTGACAGAAATTGACATTAAGCTTCTGTATACAGTGGGGAATTGTTCCGGACCACTGCTCATCACTGTCATGATGAGGAATTTATTATGGCATTGTACTAACGCTCCGAGTTTATAACCCTGGTGCACGCAGGGTAGCGATGTTCGGCCTAGCGAGGGCAGCCATTTGTCTGGGCGGAGATAAGACTCCCCAGAGAGGTGTCCAACCTCTGGACAGTCTGATTTTGTGGCCAATGATCATTTGGTCATCTGGTCAGTGTGCATCATTGATTCTACAGTTCATCGATATGTTTCTAAGGGGCTCTGACGGGGATTCTGTCAACATCTGTCCAACTTAAGTCATGTATTCGCTGCTGTTCATAATAATGATAAAAGGGAGAGATACAACTTTGGTTGAAACGTTTGTCTGCCACTCTGAGGAAGGTTTACACTGAAACTTAATTGCTTAATTCTCTCTGCTGTTCTATTGCAGGAAATTGGAGGAATTTTTACAATAATTCTAAATAATGATGTGTAATATGTAGTTTCCTCAGTTGGTACCTGTATGTTATCTAACATTTGACCACATTGTCGTTTGGATTCAGTTGCATGTCATTGTGTCAACCAATAAAAAAAAATCCATCCTTTCCTGCTGTGTTACTCAAAACTATACTTTTTGTATTTTCCTATTTGTGAGAGACCAATATTGGAAAATTGAACATAGACATGATGTGAGAGATACATGCATGTACAGTGAGTTGAAGAAGACAGCAAGGCAAAATAAGGAAAAGTTCAACTTTGTGATAGGCAGTTTTGATATTCTTTTTAGAAGATATCTGTATAAGCTTACATGTATTTTATACACCAGTGTCTGTAGAGCCTAATTTTCAAAATTCATTTTTTTTTGTAGTTTTGGTTAGATTTTTGTTAGGATTAGGGGACCAATAAGCATAGGTGCGATGTTAAACTTCAAACAACCAACCAACCATGTATTTTATATGAAATAGTAGTCCCCTATATCATGAAATCTATATCTCGCTGTATCAAGTATCTGAAACAAACTTGATTCAGAGGCATGTGCAAAGAAAACTAGAACTCGTGGACTTCGAAAGACTGCCGACCCGTTATCTGTGTGATTTTATGGTTTTGATGTTTGACTGTGATCTTTAGAAATACATAGTTTTTCCTATTTCCCAAAATTTGATCATGTTAATAGGTTGTGTTATGTGTAATGCTTTATAGTTACCTTTGACAGTCATAACAAGATGAAAGGCACGAAGCACAATAATTTTATAATTTATCCCATTAATTAATTTGATGCTTCAGAGAAAATTTTAATGAAAATCAGAGCGTCTGAAGTCCACCGACATTGAAACTACTGATTTGGCTTGGAACCTTAACATTCAGTACCCAGCATGGAAAGCAATCTCGAGTGATATCCTCGTTATCCACATACCAAATCTGCAAAGAATCCGTTCAGGTTTTTGAAAGTTACCATCCAGAAGTAACTATTTTTTTACTTGTCTTCCTGGTACTTCAGCTTGTCACCCCTTCTGAAATTTTTTGTATCACCATACTGTCATGTATTCCAACTAGTTTCTCCATTTTTTTCATGCATTGTAGAATTTGAACACACGTTTTTCTTCCCTCGATCGGGAGACGTTGACGACACTGACAGATTTATCTCCTTCCTCTGGCTCTGCATTGCCAAGATCAATGTCCTCACTTCATGATGTTGATCATCATCCTAACGCATGGCACGATCATACGTAGAAACTTCTGCTCATAGCCATGCAGTAATGGGTGATATCCGAGTATATTAGGGCATTTCCCAATTGGTCACATCCGATTGGTCCCGTGAGATCCGACAACGGCGCAATCACATTCATAAAACGAAGACACACCTCCAGAAAGCCATCGACTGAAATGATCTCTTGGTGGGCCACTTTGAATGGGATTAAGTTGTGAACGTCTGAGAACATTACATCACAGAACATTGTGAACAACCTGCTCATTATTGAGTGTAGTGAATAAGTTTCTGAAGAACAGGTCAGGTGTGACCGCACATGACTCGAAAGTGGCAGGTTACGTTGGAGTTATGTCGGTTGAGTTTAGCTGATTGGCTGATGACGTGGATTTGATTCCGCGGAATTCCCTTGTATAGTTGCAGAAAGTAGGCTGAAAATGGATACACACGATCTCAGGGTCAGTCTTACCCTGTTTAGATGACCCAGATGGTTACAGGTTGTATGTGGAGAGTAAATTAGTTAAAACCTGGTACTGTGGTTTCAATTGTTCATTCTGGTGATGACAAATCTTGTTACCAATTTTTACAAGTACATGTTTGGACCAATATAGGCAGGGTTGAGGATGATTCATATTTGAAATTTGGGCAGTTCAGTCTTTATGTCGAATTAACATACATGTACCACCGTCTGATATTACTAAAGTTGGTGAAATTCGTGAAAAAGATTGCACAAGTCACTGCTGAAATAAAAGTGTAATGCCCCTTGCAATTACAATTAGAATTGTGGACCATAGTAAACAATATAGTGTGGTAAGAAGCTATGCAAATAAGGTTAAGCTATCCGAATAAGAATAAGGCTCAGACATGGTTCATGGTAAACGTTCTTCTCCAGAAAAGTCTGCATATATTCCTGCCGAATAGTCTGGTTTGTCGGGAGATGGAAATATTAGGTCGATACTTCATGTAGGAAGATATTATCTGGGTCGCTGAAAAGGCACAAGTCTAGACACATTGTTGTCCCCAGACCTGGCTAATGTATGCAATGTCTCATGAAACTTACATGGTGTATGAAAGATATGAAATATCAAAGATTGTAAATATCTGTGAACCAAATGCCAATCAAGTTTAAATCAAAAAAGCAGAATTGTTGTTAATGGATTGTTATAGGAGATCTCGGAGAATAACAGGTCACACACATTTTTCAGTGTTACCACTTAGACGGTATCTTCGCCGATTTGCCATCTTGGTTTCCTAGATCGATAAATTTACTGCCCATTTTATTAAAACAAGAAACAGTGCAGCTTGCATACTCATTTCTCTGAAAAATTTTCCAAGTCCACAATTTCCATGCTTTTTCCAGCCTATTTTGATTATAATATTTCTAAGTCCAATTTCCATGCTGAAGAAGTGGTGAATTTCTGTAATTCCATGGTGTCCATGGACATCGTCCATGCTGTCCATGGACACTGTCCATGGTTTCCAGGGCCCAGAATAATGTGACCATGGACATTGTCCATGGTTTCCAGCATAATTCCAGGGATTCCGGCCTATTTCCAGGGATTTCTAGTCGACCATGGACATAAACCCTGGAATTTCTATAGCCGGGCGATGTGTAAAGTAATCTCTCTAATAATTCAGTCACAGGAAATGAAATTTCCCAGCATAAAATCTGAGGGTGATCCGATTTATTAGGACAAATTGACAAAATGGTTCAAAATCCTGCAGATAAAGCCATTATTTCTTTCTTATTTCAATGATAGTGATCAAATTTATTAGAAAAGCCAAGAGAATGTTGTCCCTGAAATTGAAGATGATTATATTTTGGTAGGGGGATTGAAATATCAGAGGGATTATCATACGTCATTGTATCTCTGTCCTGTGTTTTGGTCATCATGCAAGTATGGGTCACAGTCAACAGAAAGCAGTGAAAAAGGAAACTGAATGATGCTTAAATGGCTTTGATAATTCAGAGCTGTTTGGTGACGATACTGTTATTGTACTGCTCTGTGTTTGAATACAGTGATGAAATCTCGCTTCTTGTATGCAAACATTTGCCAAATAAAGTGGTGTTGCATTTAACTTTTTCTTGACAAAGATGGACAAATTTATTACTAAAGACTGGAAGCCTGTAGTATGATGGTTTTAGGATTGATCACTTTACAACGTACATTTACCTTGAATTATTTCATAATGCTGTTACTTTTTTTCAGGTGTTGGTATTGTACTGGACAGACTGTCAAAATGTTCACACAGGCATTTCACACTGGACCTTTTATTAGTTTGACCTTCAGTGGCGATGTTAAGAAATCCTCACAATATAGAAATTACTCTGATGTGATTGAAATGCAAGCTCTATTGCACATCTAATGAAGCGTTTATTTGCCATTATGATTTTGCTGGTAGAGATTGCATGGCATTTGATGTGGCAATTACATGTATTAGTCGGCCGGCCAAAGTCCTCAAAAACGCTTTTAAAAACTTTCGATGGCATTTTTTGTTACAAATGGGTACCCATGCCAAATTAGTTCTTCGAGGGATAGGTATCAAGGTAGGAGGGGATACCACTCTGATTTTGGTCAATTAAGGTCATTTTGGGGTCACTCTTTGGGTCAAATAAAGTAAAAACTGGGTACAAATCGGTTATAAATTAACACCCACCGCCTTGTTTGTTACCAATGAGTATCCAAGCTGAATTAGTTGTAAGTAGTGTAGAGTGTCAGGTAGTCATAGATAACACGTTTATTATAAGATTTTGAGATCATTTTAGGGTCACTTTTCGGTCAAATAAGGTCAAATTTTTTTGAAAATCTGTTATATGCACAGTACTAATTGTTACGATTGGGTATTCCATTTGAATCAGTTGAATGTAGTGTATGGTTGGATGTAGTCATCGATAACACGTTGATTATTAGAATTAAGGTAATTTTAGGGTCATATTTGAGTCAAATGAGGTCAAAAATTGGTGAAAATATTCACAGTATTATAATTGTTACGAATGAGTATCCAAATTGAATCAGTAGTGTGTGGTGTACGTTTTGAATTAGTCATAGATAACACGTTAATTAGTCAAATTAAGATCATCTTAGGGTAAATGTTTGGTAAATGAGGTCAAAAATGGGTAAAAGTCGGTTATAAATTAATATCTACAAACTGATTGTTGCGAATGGTATAGACAGACGGAATTATTTGTATGTAGTGTAGGGTTTAAGGTAGGCATAATAACCATTATGTAACCATTATATTGTTTGTCGATGATTATTTTTCTAGCTCATGATTGTAGGAACAGAGCCAAATTAGGCCCATAAATAGTCAGATCGATCTGTTTTGTGAAGAGACTTGGCTTTGAGAAATTGCTACTTTCAGCTCCATGTAATCACAATACCTTGAATTATAATACTAGAGTAGCTCATGGTGGTTTTGTATGCACTTGTATGTCCAGAGCTAAACTCTTCAAAAATCATCTAATTGAAGGTCATTGAACAATTTTTGGTTGGTAACACATTTGCCACTGACGGCGAAATAGGTGAAATGGCCACGCCCCTTTTTAAGCGAAGTACTACCACCCGCCATTACTGTATCTCCAGAACCGTTGGACCTGGAAGGTTGTGTGACCACTCAAAATCTTCGGAATAGCCACATTATGGGGGGTCAGTAATACATTTTCATGTCCAAAAGTCAATGGTTTTTAAGATATTTGCCAAAAACTGATTTCAACATGGTACAGTTCTGACCCTTTATTATATTACCTGTTGTAATTTTGCACATTGTCCATATTTTAGAGTTTAATTATGTGGATTTCTACACTTTTTGCCTTTACTACAGCCACAAAACACCACACATTTTATGTTCATTCCTCTGCAAGTGCACGTCTTGGTACTCATACATGATGTTGGGTATTTGCATGGAGGGGGCAGGTCATCGGGCCTGCACGGTACTGGCAGTATCACAGGTGTAATTCCAACATCTGTTGCTTTATAACCATACTGGCGTGGATCTGGTTTGGTGACTGCAGGAGTTGGAGCTTGTAACCACATCTTACACTGCAGATATGCTCGCTTTATGTGTTCTCGTAGCGTTGAAGAACAGCACACAAGCTGGTTGAAGTCGAGCTCTTTCTTGGAGTTGTGGTACTGCTCCTAACGATGCTCATCGAATGTGGAACAGTCGGTCTTCTTTAATCCAGACACAAGGAATTTTTCAGCATTACTTATCATCTGTGGTGACAGTTCCTCTACACCAAACCCTTCCAGTAGGGAGAGATCCATGGATGCTTTCATGCCAGACAGTTTTGGACCCACCTTGCTGGTACTGTCACACCCGCTAAGTGCATGAATGGCTGGGAGATACGACACCAAATTGTTGTCCAGTTGATCAACTAACAGGTGGACTGGTACAGTTTTCTTGTTTTTCCGGTTACCAAGCTTTACAAACAGCTTTTGTAGTTGCCAGGTTTTCTTGAAGTGGAAGATGAGGTTGACAAAGACATCTGTGTCAGGTGAGTCAACCAAGACTGATTGAACCCCGTGTTTCACAACACCATCATTAATATGGAACATGATTCTGTCATCGGCTTCTTCTTGGTTGCTTGAGAGCTCTGCGATCTGTGTTTCAGTGCCAGCTAACAGTTTCCTACATTCACCCCCATATACTCCTCCAAAGATAGTTTCCTTTTCTGACACAACATTCTGCAGCATCCACTTGAAGACATACTCCTGCAACCTTACTTTGTTCAACATTGAGCTCCAGAACATATCAAGATCGACAGGGAGTTTCTGATTGTCAGACCTAATGGTGATAGTGATTTCTTCAGAAGAACTTCTCTGTGCACGTTCCATTTGCTTGATTGATGATTTTTGATAAACATCAAAAATAATGTCTATTCTTGTGGACTCAGAACCTTTAGCAAGAATGCTGTTGGAAAGACTCTCAGCCAATTGCCCAAATGTGTCAAGGCCCATCTTTTTCATTGGTAGTTTTCGCACAAGTGCCATGAAGTCCACTATTGTCATCTGAGCATCACATTTGACATTCCTTTTCTCCTCTGGAAGTTGATGGACTAGTTCTCTCGATAAGGAGGCTTTATCAGGCTTCTTCAATCTGATGCCATCTTTACATTCAGTGGTGAGGAACTGGGATGTGCTGGTCAATTCATACTTTGGAGGAGTATATGGGGGTGAATGTAGGAAACTGTTAGCTGGCACTGAAACACAGATCGCAGAGCTCTCAAGCAACCAAGAAGAAGCCGATGACAGAATCATGTTCCATATTAAAGGAATAGACAACCTTTGATAAGCGTATATTGCAAATGAAAGAACAATTCCAGGAGTGTCCAAAACGATTTTTATTTCAATTTTGCAATTTTTTCCAACCGAATAAGAAGCCGTCCATGATAAATTCTGTGGCTTGTAAGGGCGCCGCCATTACGGCAAGTTTGGTGACGTCACTGGTCCGCAGAACACTGCAGTGAACTGGGAGGAAACACAGTTTGCCATGCACTGGAATAATCGCAGCCCAATAGGCCAGCAGGTGTGGCTATACATTCTTGTATTCTGTACCCTGTAAATACTGGCTAATGTTTGTACAATAACAATGATCTTATCCTTGTTGAGAAATCGGGGTTGATCTGTCGTCTAGACTGTCTAAGTGTCAAAAAAAAAAAGCATCGAGTTGTCTGATAAAATATGCTTTCGTTATAGGCTGATCACTATACGCCAACATGCGTCAACATAATTCGGCAGTAACTCACTGAGATTGTTTAATGTAACCGAAATTGGGAATAATTCTGATTTGTGTGTTACCAATTCAAAGAGCCTCAACAAAGACCGGCACTCAACCAGAAAACGAAACTAAATCTGCCTCAGCTGGAGGGCCGTTTCTCCGGTAAAGATTGTCCGGAGGTTTTTCTCACCGTTGAACTGTTACCGAAAGAAACTGTTCAGCATGACACGGCCGTTAAACACCCACCCAAATATCTAGCGTGCGAGAAAATTTACCTGAGAAAGTTATGGAATAAATCCTTGTCAGCTAATGTCAGCACTTGCACATGTGCTCGTCTGATCGTTTCCTAACAGGACATCTCACAACAGAGCCGACTAAACGAAATCCGCGACCCGGCCGGCTTCTACGGTACATACATCAGGGTTCATACACTTACTAAAACAAAATTCCAGGAGTTTTCCAGGAGTTTTCCAGGTCAATAATTTCAAATTTCCAGGTATAATTTTATTGCAATTCCAGGAGTTTCCAGGACTTTTTCACGGGTTATTCAAGCATGGTTTTGAAACTACTACGTAAGATCATGTTCCTTTATAAAACACTTTCGTTAAAGAAATCTCGAATGGTGAATCCAGTTGCTGATTTTCTCTGTTCAAGTAACTGTTTGTGTTTAACACCCTTGGCGTGACTACGAATGGCAGGCTCCCCCATATTGGAAATATCAAACGTTTTTTGACAAACTTTACACCTCGCGTTGGACTTATCTGCACCCCGTTCCAACCAGGCGGTGTAATTTGGTTGACTGAGCCAGCGCTCAATGAAGACACATTTTCCAGGGGGCATAGTCAAGGTTCAAAAGTTCACCGAAGCGTGTCAACATTGACGGTAAACAAATTCTGAGCGGGAATTCTAGCAAAAGTGATTGAAGACCACTTTACGGCGAGTACAACTCTTAACCATTGATGTCGCAAACGAACTCAGTGAATAGTCTCCCTTTATTCAGTTTCCCTTTACGGCAAGTCGCGCACCTGTCACGACAATGAATGTTCGACGACCGGTCACCCAACATGAACAATGATAGTTTCGATTGATTTGATTACAGTTTACGGAGTTTCAACGTATATCATAACATTTGACCAGGCAAAAACGTTCGATTCGTGTGATTTGATTAAAATTAAGGAGTTTCCAGGACTATCACTTTATTTTTTAGGACATTCCAGGACTTTCCAACACTAGAATTAAATTCCAGGAGTTTTAAGGAGTTTCCAGGAGCCGTGCGAACCCTGATACATCCTCGACCGATTTCTACGGTAGATCGTCTTTAATGGGCTCGAACATGCCTGACACTTCTTGTATCCCTCGACACTGCCCCCAAGCAGCGTAGATGAAAGCATGGTTTCGCCCAGCCAGCCATTGTCATCAGTCAGGTTAAAACTCCAGGAAATGCAAGGCGTCGGATACTTGGAAGAAGTTGAAAATCACTTGCTGCCATGTTTGCTCTCTGGCCCATTGACGTCATGAGCTAGTTGTCACGTGAACATCACTCGGCCGCTCATTGGTTAAACCATAAAGATGGCGGCTCCCTTCATTCAACACATCTGGTTATTTTCCCAATGTTTGGGAGTATTTTTCTTCGTTAGAAAGAATCTCAAAAATAGGAAAAAAATATTTTTGGGCACAGTTTGGATTGTTCTTTCATTCGCAGTTTACGTTTGCCAAATGTTGTCTATTCCTTTAATGATGGTGTTGTGAAACACGGGGTTCAATCAGTCTTGGTTGACTCACCTGACACAGATGTCTTTGTCAACCTCATCTTCCACTTCAAGAAAACCTGGCAACTACAAAAGCTGTTTGTAAAGCTTGGTAACCGGAAAAACAAGAAAACTGTACCAGTCCACCTAGTTGATCAACTGGACAACAATTTGGTGTCGTGTCTCCCAGCCATTCATGCACTTAGCGGGTGTGACAGTACCAGCAAGGTGGGTCCAAAACTGTCTGGCATGAAAGCATCCATGGATCTCTCCCTACTGGAAGGGTTTGGTGTAGAGGAACTGTCACCACAGATAAGTAATGCTGAAAAATTCCTTGTGTCTGGATTAAAGAAGACCGACTGTTCCACATTCGATGAGTATCGTTGGGAGCAGTACCACAACTCCAAGAAAGAGCTCTACTTCAACCAGCTTGTGTGCTGTTCTTCAACGCTACGAGAACACATAAAGCGAGCATATCTGCAGTGTAAGATGTGGTTACAAGCTCCAACTCCTGCAGTCACCAAACCAGATCCACGCCAGTATGGTTATAAAGCAACAGATGTTGGAATTACACCTGTGATACTGCCAGTACCGTGCAGGCCCGATGACCTGCCCCCTCCATGCAAATGCCCAACATCATGTATGAGTACCAAGACGTGCACTTGCAGAGGAATGAACATAAAATGTGTGGTGTTTTGTGGCTGTAGTAAAGGCAAAAAGTGTAGAAATCCACATAATTAAACTCTAAAATATGGACAATGTGCAAAATTACAACAGGTAATATAATAAAGGGTCAGAACTGTAGTGCGTACCATGTTGAAATCAGTTTTTGGCAAATATCTTAAAAACCATTGACTTTTGGACATGAAAATGTATTACTGACCCCCCATAATGTGGCCATTCCGAAGATTTTGAGTGGTCACACAACCTTCTAGGTCCAACGGTTCTGGAGATACAGTAATGGCGGGTGGTAGTACTTCGCTTAAAAAGGGGCGTGGCCATTTCACCTATTTCGCCGTCAGTGGCAAATGTTTTACCAACCAAAAATTGTTCAATGACCTTCAATTAGATGATTTTTGAAGAGTTTAGCTCTGGACATACAAGTGCATACAAAACTACCATGAGCTACTAGAGTATAAGAGCAAAATGAGAATATGATCGAGTCTCAGATGATGAACCCACATGGTCACCATTTTGAATTTAATAATTGTATTCTCAGCTGAAGATTATGTCAACAGAATAAAAATAGGCATAATGTAATAAGCTATGGTGTTATTCTGTTCAATTTAAACAAGTTTGTATCTAGAATGAAAATATTCTAACAGTAAACTGAAAAAAAAAGAACAATTTCCGGATGACTCCTTATGATCGCCATTTTGAATTTAACTATTAAATCCGGTTTTGATAAATTTGCACAATCAACTAAGAACAATGCCTTGAAATACACGAGCAACATGGAAAAGCAGAAGATTCAGATAACCCCACACAGCTGCCATATTGAATTTGAACATCGTATTTTAATCTTGGGGATAAGCAAATAGATTCAAAATGGGCGTATTAAAGCTGTTAGGCTATGCTAGGAGATCCCTCTGCTTTGATAAATTTGCACAATTAGCGAAGAATAGTGCCTTGAAGTAAACGAGCAACATGAAAAAGTATGATTTTAGATGACCCCATATGGCCACCATTTTGAATTTCATCATTAAAAATTGATCTCAGGGATACGTAAGTGGATTCAAAAAGAGCATAGGTTGTTGAGCTATGCTTGGAGATCCCACAGCTTTTTTAATTTGCATAATGATCTAAGAATTATGCCTTGAACTATACGAGCTATAGCCAAAAGTGTTATTTTCAGATGGCCAATATGGCCGCCAGTTTGAATTTGACCATCAAATCTTGATCTTAGACTATGCATAGAGATCCATCAGTTTTGATACATTTGCTCAGTGAGGTAAGAATAATGCCTTGAACTACATGAGCAACAGGAGAAAGTGTGATTTTCAGATGACCCCATATGGACGCCATTTTGAATTTGACCATCAAATCATGATCTGTAGGATATGTATGTAGATTCAAAATGGGCATAGGATGTTGGGCTATGCTTAGAAATCTCTCGGTTGTGCTAAGTTTGAATAATGAGCTAAGAATAATGCCTTGCACTACACGAGCAACAGGAAAAAGTGTGATTTTCGTATGACCCCATATGGCCGCTATTTTGAATTTGACCATTAAACCTTGATTGTTGGCATAGGAAAATAGATTCTGAATGGGCATAAGATGTTAGGCTATGCATAGAAATCTCTCGGTTTTGATAATTTGCTCAGTGAGGTAAGAATAATGCCTCGAATTACACGAGCATCAGGAAAAAAGTGTGATTTTCAGATGACCCCATATGGACGCCATTTTGAATTTGACCATCAAATCTTGATTTTTGGCATATGCAAATAGATGCAAAATGGGAATAAAATGTTAGGCTATGCATAGGGATCCTTCGGTTTTGATAAATTTGCGCAGTGAGGTAAGAATAATGCCTTGAAATACACGAGCAACATGAAAAATGTGATTTTCATATTACCCCACCTGTCCGCCATTTTGATTTAAAACATATTTTAAGCTGAGAAATAAGCAAGCCTATTCAAGGCGAAAGATACTAGGCTTGATGGGAGATTCCTTTGTGTTAACTAATTTGCACAATGGGCTAAGAATAATGACCATTATATGAATAACCTGAAAAAGGGAGATTTATGGATGAACCCACATGAGCGCCATTTTGGATTACCGCATGATGGTCAATCACTAGAATTACAGAAATAGGCTCATAATTAGTCAAATATAATATTCCAAAAGTACTGAAAGTCATTGCTCTCAATTTTTAATCATTCTGGTGAGACTGTGAATGTTCAAAAGGGCACTAAATTTCCGAACCCTGTATCACCCTGGCCAGAAAGGGTTAACTCAAACTACTTCAAACTCGAGAAAGAAACCTTAGGACCAACAAATATATTGATCGGGAAGGTCCAGTCTATAAGAAAATGGATGTTACCAAAATTCACAAACAAAAAAACACGCTGAATTACCCAACACTAATATCAACAAATTCACCCAGTATAACTACTTAGGATTTGATACCCATTTCTTTACAAGAAATTCACACAAAAATGTTTTAAATTGATTCAAGGCTCATCTTTTGGCCATCTTTGGGTGTTATTTGACCTCGAAATGACCTGATAATGACCTCAAATTGCCAAAGTTGTCTTAGTATCCATCCTACCTTGAACCACACTGCATACAATAGTAAATAACAAACAGCACAAATATATGAAATAAAACAGCATTTTTGACCTCATTTGACCAGTAAAATGACCTCAATTCCAATAATTAACGAGCTAGCTATACCTGTGCTGAAACCATACAGTACATAAAACCAATTTAGCGTGGATAGCCATTGGTAACAAACATCAAAATGGAAATTAAGTTAGGAACGAGTTTTACCGATTTTGACCTTATTTAATCCCAAAAGTGACCCCGAAATGACCTTTAACGTCCAAAATCCGGGTGGTATCTCCTCCCACCTTGAACCCTAGCACACAAAGAACTAATTTAGCATGGGTGCCCATTTGTAACAAACAATGCCATCAAAGTTACATTTCGTGTCTTTGGCCGGCCTACTATATGCCGGCCTGTTTACAATGCGCTAATATTTGTCTAGATGAGATGCGTGGGCCAATGTACAGTTGAATAGCTGGTCTCTGATGCAATCAGATCTCAACTTCCATTGCCCGGCTGTCGACATGCCATCAGCTGAACTCGCCAAGGGACAGACTGGAATAGGTCAGCTGACAGCGCAGATATCAATTATTAATGATAATTGTATGGTCACCTCATACTTATTTAAGCCATGAAAATAACCCAGTAACTTAGATTAATTACTTGAATACTAGGGCCATACCACCTGTACACTATAATACACAAGGTTTCCCCTGTCATGCCATCTTGAGTGAATGCTTTCTCATGATGAAATACCTTCTGCCTAAGGAGCAACTTCAAGTTTAGTGGACAAAGTCAAAGACACGTTACAGCTCTCCTGAGCATTCTTGGTATCTCCATTGATTCTCAACATTTAGAGGAGTTAGTGTACCACTGGGGCTAGACGATCGATCGAATGGTTGAGCTCGAAGTCTGAGAGTGGCATTTCTTACTTTGGAAATTTTTTAACAGTTATTTCGGCAAAACAGATATAGGTTATGATCCTCACCATACTACTAGTTGTTTTCTCTCTGAAAAATATTAAACTACAAACAACTGAAATTACAAACTGAGAAATGAGCCCGCTATAGGTAAAAGAGATAAATTTGATCATAGAATTGATAGATCAATTCTGTTTTGTATCATTTCCTCATTTCCTGTTCTAATAAATTTGATCACCCCAATATTTTGGGAAAGGAAAATAGATTTTCTCTGATTGAATTAGTGTATTAGAGAATCTTCTATAATCTTAATTACTGGGCAAATCTCTAATCAAAATTTCTACCCTCAAAATTACAACTTAAAAAAGGTCCCAGGGTAGTGCAAGATACTATTAATTGGCAATTTAAGTGAAAAGCATTTGAGGTCGTCTTCGAATGTCTATTATCCTTGTAGATGTTTAAATTGTTTATTGTAAATTGCTTTATAACAGGATATAGGAAGATCTGCTAAGAATTACTTCTGATTCTCTGTTATCTGTGAAGGCTATAAATCGTACTTTGCATGCATTGATCACTATACATACAAACCTGAAAAACTTGACCCGCTCATCGATCAATTTTTTTTAGCTCTTCTCGATTTGATTACGGATTCGAATGTTTTGCCTTTGTTTCCATGAAACGTCCATTAGGGCTTGGCCCTTTCACTTTTTTTCCTGCTCGCATCTGAAAATAGAGAATGATGCATTGCTGACCTTTGCAAGTGGCCAACGCAATTGGCTCTGCACACTCAAAATGATTGATGAGAGATCAGTCAATCATTCATTTGTCCTCGTATCTATCTATATGCCCTTCCCAGATGAAATCAGTGGATGAAAGGTGTTGCGTACTGCTCAAAAAAAAGAAGAAAAAAAAAGAAGAAAGATGTTGTTTAGTAACCATAGGTACATGATGTAATTGTATTGTAGCAGGTGCCAGATGTATAGGCTACATGTATGTTATTGACGCCTCTCGCTTTATACAACTGTGGTGAACGTAGTTTAGACACACCTACATTCACGGGTCTCTAAAGGATAAATATGTAGAACTGCTATAAATACTGTTAACCATTGAGCAGACTCACAGCTTGCCTATTTTCCTACAATACATGTTTTAGAGACTGAAGGTATTCCATTTGCAAACAGACCTATCCGCTTCCTATGTACCTCACAACCTGTTGGTTAGAGGTATAGACCAGGGCAGGTTGGTATATAGTCCAGAAGGTACTTCAACACCACCACATGTATCTGAGAACATGACTGAGGGCCAGGCTTACATATGGACTTTCATCTCTTTTAGTCTGCACCAAGATGAGATTTGTTAAGACCAACTGATGGTAATGGAATAACTGTTGGACTATCGGTTACAGTGTAAGTACAATTTACAGAATTTCACCAGTGCTAGAGCTGGTGTTTATGGGCCCCTAGCTGTGATGTATATCTACAATTAGAATTCCTTTCCATCAGAAATAGCAGAGCCACATGCCTTACTCAGTAGTACATTCAAAGCTGATAGCTTTGAAGTGTAGCAAGAAATTATTATATTTGTCTCATCAACTGTGTACATGTACATGAACTCATGATTAAAAAAATTGTACTAAGTAATATAGTACTGACATTCATGGTTAAACAAGAGAGCAAGCAATCAGGTCAGATTTATCCATTTGTAGCTCCATGATTTGCATTACGGCATCTTTGCGAACACCATGGTCTACCTTACATGGATCAGGGTCATGCAGTCAAGCACACATGATAATGACAGTACCAAAAACATTACATATTAATGAGACGAGCTGACCTGTAAACTGCCAAATATTGAAGGGCCTGATGCATGTGTGCTTCGATTGTCTGCGATACTGAGTGACATACACTGGCAGCCCCTGACCTCTGTGACCTGTGCCTTGTACAGAGCAAAGCGACCCGTTTGATTGGCTGACAGAGAATATGTGACGTCATCATTGGAAGAGTACATTTGGCAAAGGATTTTATCATGGCTCGAAACAGTAGGAGAGAAAGGGTGAGGGAAGGGCCTGGTAGCGAGGATGTGTTAATCTTTGATACATTTCATCAATTGCTGTGGTGGTTCTGGCTCAGGTCTGTCTGTGTGTAGAACATGAACAATGATGTGTTGTGACATCGTGAGACAAGGAGTTGTAGATTTTGTAGACTTGTGGCATCATCACAGCAGAGTGATATGTTCTGGACAGGTAACATTTTCCCCAGATATTCAAGCTCATTTGTATATTCCCAGGCCTTAAATTATGTGCTAGACATAACGATTATAACATCGTACCCAAATTAGAGATGCACCCAAGGGGTTCCTTGATAGGTTTGGCATATGCCGGTTATCCAAATGGGGTACACCATGCCAAATTTGGTGTTCTAATTTGGATGGAGAGGATCGAGTTCTAATTGGAAATTGGAATATGCCATTTCCTCCATGCCATTGCATGTTATGGCATAAGTCATCCTATGTTTGGTGAGTTCCAAACAGTATGCTATGAAGTTTCTAGGAGTTCCAACATGGCGCACCATGTCGTTCTGTTTGGAATGCCAGTTCCTAGCATGCCCCAATTTCAAGAAATAAAAATTCAATAAATTAAAGAAAACAAAATTGTCTACATGTCTTGTGCCAAAATGTTGCATGCCAAAATGTTGCTTACCAAAATGTTGCATGCCAAAATATCTCGGCACCCACCATCACACTCTGTGAGAGTTGATAAAGTAGCTTCCTATAAATTTGTCAAGTTATGACCATTGAAATTGGTTCAGTATATAAGATCTTCACCCATACTGAATAGGTAAAATGTACCATGAAGACCCCATTCCAGATAACTAAGACTGCATGTCCTACCTTGAAATGGCTGATATTAATATTGTTAAACTGGAAAAAGAGATTTTTGTTTGTGTGCAGATTCATTCTGAAGTCACACAGTCTGTTATCTTTGGATGGATCACTGGGGAATATTTTCTTTCCTATTTTCTTTGATTGTCGATAATGACATGCAGTTGAACAATAATATGTGTTTTACGTGAATTCATCGAAGGTTCCATGTTCTAGATGATATGACAAATTACACCATCAGTATATTGATTATATCATTCTCATATACTGGCTGTCATGTATATGTATTTGAGCCCCTTATAATGCATCTGTCAGATTCAGAGGCAATTTATACTGATTGAGGATAACCTGATATGTTAAATTATAAGCACGAAAGCACATCACTAAATCAGATCTCTTGCACACTCCAGGTCATGGTAAGAATAGGCCTCAGCCCCCCAGAGGGCTTGTCGTAAGAGGCGACTAACTGGGGCACCCGTGAGGTTCCCGGGTATTAAAAGAAATAGGACCCTACCCGTGTGGTCATGGGTGTAAAAAGGAATAGAAACCAAATGTTGTGATATGACTGAAATAGTGTTGAAAGTGACATTAAATCATATTCACCGACACTCACTCCAGGATAGTGATCAACATCTCTCGTGTATTACAAACACAAAAGATTGGTCAATTGTTCTAGCTGTGTTCACTAGAACATAAATATATGTGTTTTATGAGCCATTAGCTCAGCTGCAATGCCACACTAATACTCACATTTTGAACACAGATCATGGCTGTGCACCGCTTCGGTGCTGACTGACTGCTTATAATTATCAGGTTCAGACGGCCCATTTTTGCCTCCCTATGATAACTACCTCATGCCTTACAATTGATAAAGAAGGTAGCCAATAGAGAAACAAAATTACTTGCCAAGCCACATACTGTGAATTGCTAATAATGAACTGATCACATGACTGTCGATTCAGGCCACCATCATTGTCTGATTGTGATGTAGTGATATTTGATTTCACTGATGATGCATCCTTGTACAGAAAGTTTGCTAGCTCTGGCAATCGAGCTGAATGACAAATGAAGCTATACATTTTTATCGAGCCCTTAGCTGCGGAAAGCTCAATATAGGGATCTAAATGATGTCTGTGTATGTCTGTGTACCTGCCCATGTCCCTGTCTGAAAACGTTTTTGGACTAAGAATTTTCTTCCTATATCCACAGCTTCTCATCCTCGCCCCATGTTTCCTTTATCTAAGCCCTGCCCCCCGACCTCTGATATATTCTGGAAGCTTACCTCATGCTGCACATATTCAACCCATTTACTACCCCCGGGGCACCAACTAAGTCTTATCTGACCCCCTACTCTCATATATTCTTGGGCCTCACACCATCTACACTTATCCAACACATCGACTACCCTCGGGAACATGTTGACACCCTTGGGGAACCGAGCCCCATCTTCTATCTCCTAAACTAAGGCTCGCCTGACCCCCCTACCCTCATATATTCCTGAAGCTTACACCATGCTACACTTATTTAACCCATCCACTACCCCCGAGAGCATGTCCCACCCTCGTGGCACCAAGCCCCACCCTCTATCTCCTAAACTAAGCCTCGCCCAACCCCCTACCCTATATATTCCTGGAGCTTACACCATCCTACCCTTATTCAATCCACCCACTACCCGGCCCCGAGAGCATGTCTCCACCCTCGTGGCACCAAGTCCCACCCTCTATCTCCTAAACTAAGCCTCGCCCGACCCCCTACCCTATATATTCCTGGAGCTTACACCATGCTACCCTTATTCAATCCACCCACTACCCTCGGGAACATGTCCCCACCCCTGGGGCACCAAGCCCTATCTTCTAAACTAAACCTCGCCCGACCCCATACCGTCTTATATCCCAGGAGATTAGACTACACTCGGGAGTATGTCCCCACCCTCGGGCACCAAGCCCCATCTCCAAAACTAACCCTTGCCTGACCATCATATATTGCATTCGAGTTCATGTATCCAATATATCTTGGCAGAAAGTTGATATTTGTGTGAAGTCTGCAATGTTGATATAATTCTGCCACCCCTCAGTGAATCCAAAAGGGCTTGATTTATCAGGCAGAGCCCCATGTTTGCCTTGGCGTTCAATGTTCATATTAATTCTAGCCAATATAAATAAGGTGAACTTGTAGATAGGTTCATACTGGGTGCTGTACTAGCTGGGCTGATCAGTGTCCAGGATAATAGGAACTGAGGACATTCTAGTGTCTTGGCACGTGTAGGTGGCATTGTGAGAGCTGGCACTGAAAAATTGTTGAAAATGACGTTAAATCCTACTCACTTAATCACTCTTAGGTTCAAATCCAGACAATTACCTCTGAACGGATTCTTTCTAAATTTGGTGCATGTATGTGGATACCTAGTTATCTCAAGATTTTGCTTTTGATTGTTTTTCATGCCAGTCTGCCTATAAGTGGCATCACTTTAGGCCAAGTTCAAGTTTGTTTCCGAACAAAAACTTTCGAAAGGCTGGTTATTTCAAATTTGTTATTTGGGTACCTTGCCTTTAGATCTCGTTGGGGATTGTTTTTTCATGCTGATCCACCTTAAGGTAGCACCACTTGATGGACAAGTCAAAATTTTCTCTCGGGACAACATTGGTACCAGTATCTTGGGTCCTTGCTACATGTACATAACAGGATCTTGCAAGAGCTTTCCAATCGCCGTAAGGGACTGAACATTACACTCACAAGCCAAATCACTATTTTCTTCTGCTCAGGTTTTCATTATATTCATATCAGTATTGTCCTATTCATTATCCATTGTGGTTGGCAATCACAAACATCCATGTGGAAAATGGAACTATAATATTGCTGTTCACATTTAAAAAGGAACAAAGGCAGCATTATACACACTCATGAGTAGGAAAATCTCAAAATAGAACTCTTCACAAATTATGTTGTTTCACAGTTTTTTGCAATACTAGAGCATTAGATTACTGGTCAAATCTTTTTGATACACATGAAGTTACATTCTCTAAATGAGACAGAATTCTATATAAATGCATCAATTGGAAATATTAATTCCCTGATGGAGAGTTTTTTCGCAGGAGGCTTTCAGTTGAATGAATTGTGCTCTGGAACTGGTTATCATGTAAAGGGTTGACTGCCTGGTGATAGACTCGACCATAAATTGCTACTACATAGGATTATGCTGATCATTGTGATGCCGAAGGCCTAGACAGGAATACACTGGTGATAAATCCATTTGGCTATTTATAGCTGCAGCATGAAAGAAAAAAAACAGTTAATTTCTGAAGCTAAAATTGGATTCTGTAATACAATCTGAGAAAATAAGGGCACAGCTAAAGGAAAACAAGTAGTGGGCGCAACTGAGCATCTTATGTATGTGCAGCCCACTGTGTATGAACATAGTCAAAGTGATGCAAAATACACAAGGAAATGTCAAATGTACATTATACAAATATTGCATGTTGTAGAGTGGAACACGATGATTCGTCAGCTTATTGCATGTTGTAGAGGGGGACACGATGATTTGTCAGCTCGAGCTCAACTGAGCGCACAGTGCCCTACAACATGCAATACTACCGAATGTTTGATAAACAATAATTGGGTAAAAATGAATTAACATTGTGTCGGTTGGCCTAAGCCTACAGGTGTTTCAGAGTGCTGGTAAGTTTTGAGGATTGATCCGACTGTGATGCCGCACCTACGTACTACAAGAAACTCTGACACGTTTTATCACTGAAAAAATGAGAGGGACCCCTCCTACAAACACAATCCCAACTTCCTTTCATTGGGTACCAAGTTTTTTTCCCTGTCACTATACAAACGTCTACTCTTGGAACATCATTTTCCTTCACCAATGCCATGATAGACCACTCGCCACTTCCTAACCTGAGAAATGTTTGGCGCGCGAATATTGGGAGGCGACTCCTGACTCGGCATACAACAGCTGCATCACAAGCAAAAACTGCATCGCAAGCATGGAACATTTATCATGTACATGAACAATGCTGTGCCATAGAATATTGCTACATGTATGTTTCACGGTACCACTAGATAGACTACCAATATCATGGGACATCACAATTTACATATTACACGCGATATCATCCAATGAAAAAATGAGGAATTTACATGAGGTATAACAGGTTAAAATGGAGGGGGAAAAATAACTTTTTGTTCCTACTTAACCATTGCTTCAAGTCTTCAAGTGCATTAATCTATCTATTGTTCTATGTTCTGCAATTAATTTGCCATTTAAAGAACCAGGTCAATGTTGTTTCAGTAGCGTGACAGATATTTGACCTATGCAAGTTATATAATGACTATTTATTTTTGATACCATTTGATATATATGTTGGTGTGTGCCTCGAGAGGATTTTGTTGAATTCATTTTGTAAACTGATCTATTGAGCAAAAATGACCTTTTCTACCTCCATATTAGAGAGCGGGATCACCCTAACCTGTATAATAAATAACATTAATGGTGCTCAAGACAAATTGATGATAGCACAGTTTGAGTCCGTGTATTTAATATTGCCTGATTCTTCCTCAGGTTTTCAAGTTATCTAGTCTATGTTTTTAAGAGCTGATACAATAAACAAATTTGGTTTCTAGTCAATAAAATCAAAACAACAGAATGTTTTCATATTTGGCATGTGCATACCTTGTGACAACAAGCGGCTTGGGATTCTATTTCTCATATAACATGACCGTTTCCTATGGGAGAAAGCCATTGTAGAAAAATCGTCTACCATGAGCTGACGTCATGCCGTTACCTCACGCACTATTTTCATCGTCTGCTTGTTACAATGTTACTGTTTAGTGTCAGTCGACTAGCACTGAGTGAACTTTCACGCTACAGTATATGCCGAATGTTTCAACAACATTTCGACAATTTCGGTGTCATTAAAGTAGTGTAATACTTATAAAAATCTTGTTCTCTTTTATTCAGCGCTTGTAACCTGGATGTGATTCGGCCCATTCATGGACCAAAGTGCCCAATAGTAGTATTGCGCGTTTGACCTGGTTTTGCGCTTACAACATCGTCGGTCGAAAATGGGACGTCAGCCTTTATTTTAGCTTCTCTGATATGTTATATGAGAAAAAAGCTCTCGCACTCGTTCATTTCTAGACGACTTTTCCCACACTCGTTTGAGAAAAATGTGCCCTGCACTCGCTAAAGCTCGTGCAGGGCACATTTTTCTCAAACTCGTGTGGGAAAAGTCGTCTAGAAATGAACTCATGTGAGAACCTATTATTCTTCCACACAGACTCCTGAAGTCTCTTTTCTGGACAATGAAATTAGAAATTACAAGCGTCTAGTCTGTCATTCAATATTCAGCCATCGTCCATTAAAGCATTCCCATGTCCATAATTCAAAGACCTAGCATAGTACCAAATTAAAAGAATAAATAATATTAGACATAAAACTAGTCTAGTTTCCTCCGAGAGAGAAGCGGGCAACAGTTTTCAATGATGCCCGCAAGAAATCATGATGTTCCAAAAATATTGAATCCGTATCGCTGATCAGTAAAGTCTCAACCAATTATTAATACCTTGTCATGAGGTTTTACTTCCATGTTTTTCATCTAGATGCGCCCATAGGTGGCATCCCCTGAGGGCCAACTTGTAACTTCATTTCAATAAAAGCAACACACTGAATGGACCCTTTTTCACCAGATATTGCTTTTATATTTTCCAAATGTTTTGATATTGGTTGAAATGCTCCCCTCGCATATATAAGGTTTTAATTCATTGCTGGAATCTGGAGCACTCTTCTGTTTTCAGCAGGCAAAGGTTTATTAGCCAGTAACTGGAGCTAATTTCCTCAAAATAATACAGATATTTAATTAATTTATCAGTAAGCTGGCAAGACTGGTGAAGGGAAGTTAAACATGGTGTTGCTATTAAACTTTCTTATGGCTTTGTTGACTTCCATCTCACTCTTTCAGCCAGGGAATTCAGCTTGGAGACTTTGCATAGCTAATCATTGCTGAATATGCTGTCGCGTGTCCAGGATTAAAATTGTGCCTTCCTGCACAAGTGGTTTTCATTGGTTAACTTGAGAATCTCCCATGAAGACCGCTCGGCTCTCGTTGACATTTCTCGTTGACATTCCCAGGCTGTAGATCTACATGTCTGCATATGTCATGCAGTAGCTCCTCAAAACGTTTCGCTGTGAAAGTGATTGTTCTTATTTATTTATATACATTGTATCTACATGTATATAATGTCTCATACTGTATCTCCTTTCTTTCCCTAAGACTCAAACAAATCAGTGGTATTGCCAGATGCCATACAAACCTGACAGGTATTCTCTAGTATTTCCACATGGCATCTTCTAGCATGGATCCTTGTCTTCAACCTGGTTTCCAAGACCTTCTCACTCAATGTCTTTATTCAATTGTTTATTGATTATTGGCTCATGAATTCTTTGAGTTCTTCCCCATCTGCATATATTTAGAGCATTTCCACAAAGTGGATGCTCTTATGTTTTCAAGAGAAACGGATCCGCTGCCGCCGTGAATTTAAACGTGAATATCTCTGAAACCGTTAAATATTTTCGTGTTAAACTTTGGATGCTATCTCCTTAGGCCTGGGAAATTTGGCTGGTTGTGTTTCGATAGCCGCTGCTCACCACTAGGTGGCGTTGTAGTCGGAGCATAGGTAAACCTTTCTCTGACGATTTCGTCTGAACGACTTGTTTGATTTCTATGAAATTTTATTACAATGATCTTGAAAAATAGGCAATGTGCTGAAAAGGTCTTGGTGTAGCTGGCATAATTGTAAAGGCATGTTTTTTTGTGTTTCAAAAAAAGAAGTTTTTTGTGAAATAAAAATTTACCAGTTGCTTGGAGCAATATTTAAAAATTGTTCTATTCTATGTTGCCAAGCATAAATGTAGGATTGCCGACATGATAATTTTCTGTTGGTGCGAACCAAATTGCTATTTAAATGAAAAATCTCAATTATCTGACTTAACGTCAAAACCTCCGTAACAATTATCATGATTAAAGTTTTTTCCATTGAACTCTTATGTGCCATCTCCGTAGGGCTTTAGATCTCACCTGCTTGTTTTTCGTGGTATCTGGTCGTCACTAGGTGGTGCTATAGACATGAATGCAGGTAAACATGTGTAACATCATATCTTCTAAACAACATGTTTGATTTCCATGAAATTTGGGTGCAATGATCTTGCAAGATAGGCAAAGAACTGACAAGATTTTTGTGGTGTTGGCAAAATCATGGAGGCGCGTTTTTGCATCTCAAAATAAGATTTTTTTTCACAAAAATGGAAATTTACTTCTTTGAAACAGGGAAAAGTAATTCGAGTTTGCCACATCTGAGGATTTGGCTTCGTCATGTAGTTTCGCGATATTGTTCATCATTGGGTAGCACTTATAACTTATAGCACAATTTATTGGCATTTCATGAAGTTTATTGTCAGACAGACAAAGGATTTCAAAGGACTGAAAGGTTTTTTTTTTTATTGAAATTGAAGGGCCACCTTCCATACGGATTTGCAGCCCATAATGCTTAATTTATATCTCATTATACAATCTACACATGATCGGTACCATTTGTAGATGTGCACAAACTTTTTTCGGGCCGATTCAACATTTTCTTGAGTTAACCCCCTTGATTTTGATCTGAAAGGCTTGTATTTGGCACCTACTGTCTTCGTCAACACAACTCATCCCAGAGTTTTCGATGGATTCTTCTGAAATATGGTACACATGATCGGTACCATGTGTAGATGTGCACAAACCTTTTTCGGCCCGGTTCAAAGTTTTCTTGAGTTACTCCCCTTGATTTTGGTCTGAAACCCTTGTATTGGCACCTACTGTCTTCGTGAATGCAACTCGTCCCAGAGTTTTCAATGGATTCTTCTGAAATCAGTATCATGTGTAGATGCATATGAACTTTTTTCGAACCAATTCGACGTTTTCTTGAGTTACCCCCCTTGATTTAGTCTGGAATCCTTTTATTTGGCACCTACCTGTATGGTCCTCGTGAACGAAACTCGTCCCAGGGGGTTCATTGCATTCTTTTGAAATCAAGTACACATGATTGGAACTTTTTTCGAGTTTATCCGACAGTTTCTTGAGTTACTCCCCTTGATTTTGGTCTGAAATCTTTTATTTGCCATCTACTGTCCTCGTGAATGCAACTCGTCTCAGACTTTTCAATGGATTCTTTTGAAATTTGGTACATATGATCAGTACCATGTGTAGATGTGCACAAACTGTTTTTGAGCCGAGTCAACGTTTTCTTCAGTTACTCCCCTTGATTTTAGTCTGCAATCCTTATATTTGACATCTACTGTTATTTCGACCCCATTCAACATTTTCTGGACTTATTCCCCTTGATTTTATCTGAAATCCTTTTATTTCGCACCCACTGTCCTCGTGAATGCAACTTTTTGAATTCTTTTGAAATTTGGTACAAATACTCAGTGCCATGTGTACATGTGCATGATCTTTTTCGAAGGTTTCATTTTATTTCACACCTACTGTCCTTGTGAACGCAACTCGTTCCTGCTCCTACAAATACCAAGTCAGGCAATTACGCCCCCCCCCCCCGACCTGATTTCCAAACCTGCCTACACCACTTGACACAACAATGATGGCGTATACATGTACAGTATTATGACAATTGCAACAATACAAACAAATACAGTCCAGGTAGGTTCATTTGTATTGTTAACCTTTGTCTATAACAACATTCAGGAGATAAAAGTGTTGTTTATCGACTATCTTTTTACGGGTGTATTTTGGGTTCAATTGAACTCTTGTTACAATTTCTAATTTTATTAACATTATGGGTTAAAAATAGATTGAAAGGACATTGGTGCTGTTAGCGCTGGCATATACATTTGGCAATGGGGCAAATATATCTAAATCTAGGCTACATCAGTCCCTGCTTGCACACATAACTAAAATGCAGAGAAAATATGCTGCCGTCAGTATGGTGTGATACTGTATGGAGAATTGCAAGGATTCAAGTGAACTTGTATTCAGGGCATTTTGGTCAAATAGATATACTGTAACACTGATATTCCCCTTCTAACTTGCAGGCCATCATATTGTATGCCTGTATATTGCCCATTTAGTGTAGTGGTTGACTTAATGCATAATGCACTTTACATATAAAGTGGACCAGTAGACTACTTGTGTCAACAAAGTAAACACTTCCTTTCCAGAATCACTGCTATTCCTCTCTACAATATTGATATAGTAATCTATAACTATCCCAATTACATCTATTTAGTCTCCAGTGGCTGTGAAGGCCTGGGCTTCCAGATGTCTGAAGATGTATTGTGGTTAATTTTCAATGAATAAATTCACAAATTATCACTCAGTTAATGCTCAATTTCTTTGTTTTGTGTGGAGGTTCCCAGCATTTATTTGAAACTTGAGATGTGAAATGGAACATACCATTGCATTTTGACAGCGTAGTTAGAACTGTTGATTACTATTTTTTCGACTGAAAAAGTAGAAAATTTTTTGAAGTTGAACTTCTACATCCCTGCTATATGGCACATCCCAGCTGGGAAATTTTTGCATGTACAGCTAATTTAAGTAAAATGATGTGTTCTGGTTCATTTTGACAGAATATTTAGACTTTGAAGGTATGTAATGATGCCCCAAAAGGAACTGAATTGTCCGTGTCATCTGTCTGTCCGTCTGTCTATCTGTCTCTCCATCTTTCTTGTCATACCACATATGCAGCTGGCGACGGATCAGAAGCCTAATGAAAATGACTGACCTTCACCTGTTTTATCAAGGTCAAATTTAGCATTAGCCATAATTTTTAAAGGAGTGAAGATAGACTCTCCAAATTCATAATACTTGTGCAATTCGTGACTGACTGGAAGCCTACATGTATCCCAGTTTTACTGAACCTATTTTTTCAATATAAAATATATTATGATATAACATGAAATATAGCTAGGCTTTCTAAATTGATACCACATATACAACTGATGATGGACCTGAAGTCTATGAATATGACTGACGTTGACCTATTTTCTTAAATGTATGTTAAGTGCCAACATGCACTTCAAGTTTAACATTTTCATGATCATTGTTGTGAATGTGGTTGTCTTCCAGATCAATCTAGCGAATTTTGCATGTGTTGCAACAGCCTCATGCTTGAATAGTAACTTAAAACCATGCTGTATCAGCCGAGTTGTTGAAACACCCACCATTTCCAAGCTCTGACATGCCACATCACTGTCAGAATATGGGTATCCTGACAGAGTGATAGATCTCACAGCCAGTACTGGGTTCCTGATTTACATTGAATGTTGTTATTGCCTAAGTACATGTACTATTCAGCAGCATTTTACAACTACAACAATTCGCTGACTTATAGTGAAAAATTATCGCGAAAGGTATTTATTTTTGTTGTTTGGCATTTTATTTGCCGGCATTGTTTCAGATAGAAAACAAAAGCCTAATTCATACAATCAGGAATGAAAAGGGGGTTAAAATCTTTTTTATGTTCAAAATTTTTTAGAAAAAATAAAAGTGGCAATTTGAAATTTTATTTTTATTCGATTTTTTCATGTCGGTGGGCCCATGAAACACAAATAAAGTTGGTGTTGCCTCACACTGGGTTTCGCCCATTGGTAAAGAAATCTCTTCCCAGAGGCAGCCGCACTACTAAAGTCTGTCCATTTTAATTTGTCGTCTGCTTTGGATCTTTTCAAAAATCAATAGTTAACCCTGCAACAATTTCTCTTTTTCGCAGCGTGTATTAACAAACTGAACTCCAAAAAATGACTACCATTTGTCTGTGATATCGATAATATATCATGCTTGAACTAACTTTTTAATTCTCGCTATATAAAACTCCAGTATAGTTGTTTATGTACCTGGCCTCAATTACATAGGGAGACGTCATAATGTATTCATGCTCACTGACACAAAGGTCATGATGCCGAATCCAAATACAGTAATAACAGGCGGTCCATGGGAGTGTCGCTTATATTCCATGTCCAGTGAAACTGCCGAATGATAAACCGCACATACCTCTGATTGTACTCGGCATTGTTGACCTTTGTGCTGGACAACACGAATACATTATGACGTCTCGCTCTGTAATTGAGTCCCGGTACATGAAACAAGTGTACTGGAGTTTTATATGGAGAGAACCCTACTGAAAATCAGACCAAAATCTCAGTGGAATTTCGGCAAAATTTCATTGAAATAACAGTGAAAGAAAAGGTAGAAATATCAGTGAAATATCAGTGAAATTTCTATTAAATTTCTGTGGGATCTCAGTGATTTCGACCAAAATTTCAGTGAAATTTCATTGAAATAACACTGAAAGAAAAGGTAGAAATTCAGTGAAATTTCAGTGGAATTTCATTGAAATAACACTGAAAGAAAAGGTAGAAATTCAGTGAAATTTCAGTGAAATTTCAGTGGAATTTCATTGAAATAACACTGAAAGAAAAGGTAGAAATTCAGTGAAATGTCAGTGAAATTTCTGTGGGATCTCAGCAAAATTTCAACGCAATAATAAAAGATCAAAATGTGATCGAAATTTCAGTGAGATTTCAGTGAAATAACAGTAATGACTGAAAGGTGAAATTTCAGTGCAAGGATATTCTTCAAAATTCCAGCTAAATGTCAAGACTCTTACAAGAAAATGTTTATACATGTCATATTACAGCCAATAAATAACTAATTAATTACTTTTGTAAGACCACATCAACAGCAGAACAAGAAATAATTAAGATATAGTTTTGTCATTTTTTGCAATATTTATTTCACAAAATTATTCACACTTTTGAATTTTATTAAAAAGGTCAGAAAAGCAATTAAATAAAAAGTTCATCTCATGATTTGGGAAGAATATCAATTCCTCTAAATTATGAAGAAAACAAAACTCTTGACTAATCTGCATAACGAGCATGTTGCATTTGTGTTTGTTTTGCAAGTGCCAACGCCACGGAGACCAAACACAAACGGATCTTACTGAACCTGATTGTTGTTGACAACGAACTTGGATCAAGTGGGATAAAACATGATGAAAGACAAAACCACAAAACTTTATTGATTAACACTTGAAATACATTGTACGTGAACGCAAATTACTTACCAGATGTGTTGTTGTTGTTGTTGTTCTGAAAGCACATCTGACAGTCGTGTGACCAATTTTACTGCATTTTTTAGTCTTCGTTAAAAACTAAATCAACTCCAATTGAATTTATTATAAAAAAGTGTCCATTTATGACATAGATAATCCTTGCAGAAACACACAAAAAAACGAAACCCGGTCAATAACCGAAACAGCGAAAATCGCGGTCTGAAATTGGCGGTTATCGCAGCACGAGACATCTCCGCAGAAGGACAGCGGGACGTCAGTCGATTGGTCCATATCTTCCCAGCTCTCAGCACAACTCAACTATCTTCAACTCTCAGCACAACTCTCAGAATAGCAGAACATTTACCAAAAGATCATCCACATCGTTGATAGTTCATAATACAGCAGGAGTATTCTGTTTCTGACCTCTTCCACCAACAGATATCAAGTACTTCGTGAATTTGTTGGAAGTTCAACATCTCGCGCACAGGTACTTCTATCTACCGTCGCGAGTTGAAAATAATCTTGCAACAACAACAACAAGACATGCAAAATATCGAAGCGCCACCTGCAGGTAAGACAACTCCTGTGACAATATCCGTGGGAAAATGTTTTAGAAACTGAATATTTCCTATTACTTTTTCCAATTGAAGGACATTACTCCAAAGAATAACAACAAAAAATGTATGTATATTTTTTAATGATAGTGGAATAATTTTACTAAGTTAATTTATTTAGATTTCATAATTTTAATTTTATTTTCTTAAAAAAAAAAACAAAAAAAAAGAAAACAAAAAACCCCCATGAATTCACTCATGAGAAAGGCAAGTCTATTTTTTCTCAAATCACAATTCTTAAACTGATAAACAAGAACAAAAGCATGCAGTTGTTCTTGTTGAGTCTGGCTGATACATTATAAATTGATTATTTCTAAATGAACGGTTGTAAGTGTGTCGTCGTTAAGATGGCTCTTATACGACAGTTAGTTATCGTAGATTAAGACTGAAGAAATAACACTTCCAACACGAAAGATGGTGAGCTGCCAACAACTGGCTCGGACTGTTTACTGTTACGACATTGACGGCTTACAACATTCCTTCACGATATAGTGAATACCGTTACATCTCCCTCTTATTAGGGAAATCAAATAATCTTTGATTATTATCTGTGTCCGAATAACAAGTAGAGTTCAAGTTGTACATGTCATGTTTGACAGCTTGTTGTTATTATGTAAGAACACTGATGAGTTTCCCAACTGTAACGATAATGTTTCAATAAAACAGCCTTTCAATAAAACACTGTCTTTGGAATGAGTAGTCCTTTCCCATCCATTTATGACCATCTCAGAATGCAGAGAACTGAACACGAAACTGTGAATACTGAATGTAAATTCTTAAGCAACGTATTTACACATTTTCCGCGTGAACCAAAAGTCATCAACTTAACGACATTTGACTTAAGTCTTCATACACAGTTCTTGAGAGATAAACAGGATCTCTCAGTTGATGCGATTGCATCTTAAGCACTTCAATATCTGAACAGTTTAATGATACACAAAATCACTGTCAACCGGTTTCCTAATCACACGCCCACTCCTAGTCATTTGAGTGGGAACAACACTCTGTTCTGGTTGACATCCCACCTGATCTGAGGCGCTGTACACATGGGCTTACATGTAGTTGCACATGCTCCCGTTTCTGACCTCTCTGGGACAGTTGGGCTATCAAGATGTTTATCACGAGGAACTGTTACAGGCTGGTTTATAACCACCTCCTGCTGCACTGGTTTGAAGATCTCAGGAGTTTGACGAAGATGCCTCCTGTTTCTGCGATAAACTCTACCGTTCTCAGTTCTGATTTTGTATGATCGAATATCAACCTGATCTTCGATCCGCGCTCTGACCCACACTTTCTTATTCACGGGTGATCTCACTCTCACAATTTGACCCTGTTTCATAGGTCTGAGCTCGGTCGCTCGCTGATCATAGTAGAAGGATTGCTTTGCTTTACGTTCCTTCAGCTTAGTTTTTACACCAGAAATTGTCTTAGGTTTGAGAAGATTTCCTGATGTTGGAACGATGCCTCGAACCCTCCTGCCGAATAGACGCTGAGCTGGAGAACAATCTAGCCCGTCAGTCGGTGTGTTCCTCAGCTCGAGTAATGCCAAGTAGGGATCGGACTTGGCCATTGTTGCGCGTTTCATGAGCTTCTTGGCGGACTTCACAGCACTTTCCGCCTTTCCATTTGACTGGGGATATCCCGGTGAACTAGTTATGTGTGTAAAGTCATATGTTCGTGCAAAATCCTGGAACTCCTCTGAACTGAATGGAGGCCCATTATCGGACGTCACTTCGCGGGGAATTCCCTGTCGCGCGAAATAGGTTTTCAACCTTGTGATAACTTCCGTGGCCGTTAAACGGTCTACGTGATCCACCTCATAGAAATCTGAAAAGTAGTCCACACAGACGATGTAGTGCTTGCTCTGGAACTCAAAAAAATCACATGCTACCTTGTCCCAAGGACGATCGGGTATCTCGTGCGATATCAGGGGTTCACGTGACTGCTCATTTTGGTGACTATTGCATGCATCACATTGCCGAATATGGTTTTCAATGTCCTCATTCATATTCGGCCAATAAACCACTTCCCTGGCTCGGCGAACTGTGCTTTGCACTCCCAGGTGACTGGTATGCAGTTTCTTCAAAATACATTCACGTTTGCTTCCTGGCACCACCAGGCGCTCACCCTTGAAGATGAGACCATCCTGAACCACTAATTCTTCTCGGAAAGTGAAGTAGTTTCGGATACTGACAGGAACGGACTCTAGTGTTTCAGGCCACCCAGACTGAATTACTTTCATTAGCTCAGCCATTACCGTGTCTGTTGCCGTACCATCACGGATCTCCTTCACACTGGTCTCGGTCATGCAGAGATACTCAACCATGTTGATCTGTTCAACCTCCTGCTCAAACTTTGAACGACAGTTTATTGTCATTATTATGTCACGATCAGTGGTAGCACTCGTGCTACCATCACAAGGAAATGCCCTACTCAGTGTGTCCGCTACAAACATTTGAGTACCTGGCTTATACACGATTTCATAGTCAAACTTTTGCAGGCGCAGTAGCATACGCTGTAACCGTTTCGGGGCACTCAACAAGCTTTTCTTTTGAATCGAGACCAACGGCTTGTGGTCCGATTCAATGAGCACTTTACGCCCATAGACATACGTTTCGAACCGTTCTAGAGAGAAGACAATCGACAATAGCTCCTTCTCTATCTAAGCATAACGTTTTTCGGTGTCCGTTAGCGCCCTTGACGCATATGCAACTGGCTGGCCTAGCTGGAGCAAGCCTGCTCCCAGACCGTCCTGGCTGGCATCGCACTGTACCACTACAGGTTGACTGGCATCGAAATACTTCAGTGTTGGTGCCTTTGATAGCACCTCCTGGATGCTCTGGAAACATTTTCCATGTATTGCAGGGTCCCACAGAAACTCTACTTTCTCCAGAAGTAGTTCTCTAATTGGAGCAGACAACACTGACAGACCAGGCGTGAACTTCTGCAGATAATTGAGGAAACCCATGAGCCGTTGGACCCCCTGCCTGTCAGTCGGCGCCGGCATGTCCATAATTGCCTGGATCTTAGCTGGATCAGGTTTCAAACCACTGTCGGTTACCTGGTGACCAATATATGGGACAGATTTGCGTTTATACTTGAATTTGTCAGGGTTTAATTTGAGATTGGCTGACCGGCATCGATCTAGGAATCCATGAATTTTTCGGTCATGATCCAATTCGGCTTCTGCATCCGTTTCGCCAACTCCCCAGATAAGGACATCATCCGCGACGGCCTTCACTCCGGACAACCCCTCTAGAGCCTCGTTGACGCGACGTTGGAACTCCTCAGGTGCCGGAGAGACACCAAACGGCAAACGAAGCCAACGATATCTGCCCCACTTTGTTGAAAATGTAGTCAGCAGACTACTCTCATGATTCAGTTTTACATGCCAAAATCCATCTTTGGCATCAGCTATGGTGAAAATCCTGGCTTTGGAGAGTTCCGGTAGGATATCTTCAATGGTTGTCATTGGGTAGTTACCTCTCTTTAGAGCACGATTCAATGGCTTCGGATCCAAACAGAGTCTGATTTTTCCATTGGATTTATGGACCACCACCATACTGGAAACCCAATCTGTGGGTTCTGTGACTGGTGTGATAACCCGAAGTTCTTCTAGACGATCCAGTTCCTGTTTTAGTGCCTCTCTAATGGCTACTGGCACTCGCCGTGGTGGTAACTGCACGGGTGCGACCGATTTGTCGACTTGAAGATGAAATTCCCCCTCAAGGGTACCTTGGCCCGTGAACACATCTTTGTATTGACACTGTATATCCCCTAGGGAAAGCGGTTTATCTTCCACTGTGGAAATGTTCTCCCCGTTCCGTTCAATATTGTCGTAATTGACACTGATTAAGTTCATTTGGACAATAGCACGGCATCCAAGAATAGGCTTGCATCTATTAGGCACTACTTGGAACTCAACATTGTACCTTTTATCAGTCTTGGGATTTGTGACCCTAATACGCGTTTTTCCAAGTGGCTTCACTTGAGTATTTGGATCAAATAGCTGCAAACACGAGTCAGACACTTTCACGTTTTTCAAACTTGGGTCATCACATAATTCCTGATAAATGTGCACAGGCATGGCGTTGCATGTAGCCCCACAATCCAACTGAAACTCTGTAGCCTTTCCCGATATCACCATGTTAGCGAGAAGACGCTTTGGAGGAATTTTCGAACTTTTCTCATGCACACTCCCAATGATATCATCTACAGTTAGGACAAACTCTGAATCAGAATCTGACGATTCACAATCAACTGTTTTCACTTTGTGTCTAGCCTCTCGGCGACGCGGTTGCGAGCATTTTTTTTCAAAATGCCCTTTCTGCGCACATCGATTGCAGGATTTATCTGTTGCTGGACAGGCATCCCTGCTCGGCTCATGACGACCGCCACAAAATTTACAGTTCATTATTTCAGATAGTTTTTGTTTTCCAAATTTTCTCCCATCTGGCCTTCCATACTTTCTGGGAGTTTTAAACTCTGATTTTGACCTCACAAATTGCACGTCCTCCGTGTTTGCCTCCTCAGGGGCCATGCATTTAAGTTTATTGGCTGTGGACTCTGCTGCTCGGCAAATGTCAATACATTTCCGCAAACTAAGATCTGCTTCCTGCAACAAGCGTTTCCTAGTACTGTTATCTCTATGGCCCACAACTATTCTGTCACGCAACAGGCTATCTTCGAGGGTACCAAAATTACAGGTTTTTATCAGACCCCTCAAAGCCGAAAACCATGCATCGAAAGATTCCACACCCTCTTGATTTCTCTTATTAAAAACATACCTCTCGTACGTTTCGTTGGTCGCGCCAACACAGTACTCCTGAAATTTCGTCAAAACAGTGTCTATATCCTGTGACAGTTCTTCTGAATCAAACTGGAAACCATCATGAACTTGCAAAGCTTCAGATCCTATACAAGTGAGGAGAGTGGCAGTGCGTATAGAGTTTGGCTGTAATTCTAGTCTGTTTGCAATTTCATAGTTTTGCCATGTTCGTTTAAAATTGCGCCAATTTAAAGCTAAATTTCCAGAAAGTTCAAGTTTACCTGGGAAAGGAACGTTCTGTAACACCGTAGGGATAACCGGTACTTGATTCTCACCGCCCGGCATGCTGAAAACGTGACCCGGGAATAAATGTTGTTGTTTACGACAGGGCAGGCGTGTGCAGCAGTATGCAGCGGTATAGGAACCATTTTCAGAGTCAGATATTGCACACACCCGGGTTGGCACACCTGTCAAAACGGCACTCAAAATGTTCAACAAGTCCTTGTTTCACTTTCTGACACCATGTGTCGTTAAGATGGCTCTTATACGACAGTTAGTTATCGTAGATTAAGACAGTGAAGAAATAACACTTCCAACAGGAAAGATGGTGAGCTGCCAACAACTGGCTCGGACTGTTTACTGTTACGACATTGATGACTTACAACATTCCTTCACGACATAGTGAATACCGTTACAGTAAGCAAAACATTGTGCAATTATAATTTTGATAAAGTTTGCTTTCTACATTCAATTGCAACTTCCATTTTTGGTAAAAATACTTCGTGTATAATATAGCAGATGGTCACAAAATACTAAGAAAATGGTCCTTATTTATTTTCTTCATTCTTGTCTTTATATCACTATTCATTGAGATCACTTTTTTCTGTATATGTTGTTTCATGCTTTTCAGTGAGATTTGTAGTGAAATTGAAGTGACCGATTTCACTGAATTTTCAGTGGGATTAAACTGGCAGATGAGATTTCACTGAAATTTCATCGAAATTTCATTGAAATTTGATGAAATCACTGAAATAATGCGATATTTGGTCTTTTCACCAAATTTCACTGAAATTTCATTGAAATTTCACTGAAATTTTGGTCTGATTTTCAGTAGGGAATAAAGTTATTTCAATTGTGATATATTATCGATATCACAGAGAAAAGGTTACGCCATTTTGTAGACTTTTGTTGTTCTACATGATGCAAAAAAGAAAATTTATGCAGAGTTAACTGCTGATTATTGACAAGCTTCAAATTAGACGATTAATTAAAATGGACAGACTATACCAAGGATGATTCCTGATTGCTCATCTCCCAGGGGTATGTGTCTGACCCTCTATCCCATCCAAAAAACAATTGCCACACCTAATAAGGAGTGTGCCCAAATTGGGGAGATCTAAAGCCCTGTGAGTACCAAATCATATATTACACAATTATCCGGGGAAATGCTCTTCGCCCGTGTTTCACACAAGCTTTCATTCTCTTCTGTCTTGGATGTAGCTTATTCAGTCATACATTTATATCACAGAGAATTCATCCAGAAGTGATTTATGCCAGATACAGTTCATGTGATGTGGGAGAATACAAACCATTCTTTGATATCATATGTACATGTATATTGTTAAGTATAAATGTATTTATGGTTTTTTACTTCATCATGATGAATTGGCTTCAGACCAAGTTAGGAGTCTCTGGATCATCGAGGCTCCCTATTTTAAAATGTTACTCCATAAAATTGGCTTCGGACTGGATCATAGATATTGTACAGTACATTGAATTGGCTTCAAATTGGACGATAGACATATGTACACTGAATTGGCTTCAGACTGAACCATAGAGATTACAGTAATTGACCCCACATAAGTGGGGGGGACTTAGACATTGGGCATCTGTATATACCCTTACAGAAAATTAAGATTTTTTTGCATAGAGATTGCGGAGAGATTGCGGAGTTAGCTTGCGGTAGCTTACAATGTTAGCTACCGATAAGATCCCATTTGAAACATTGGGAGCTTGCGCTAGCTCCCGATAAGGCCGGCAGGTTGGCTCCCGCAAGGTAGTGATAGCTCCCCGCAACCTAGCGCAAGCTTGCGCCAGCTCCCGATTGTAGCTCCCTGCGAGCTCGCGCCAGCTCCCCATTCCTGCTCCGTGCGAGCTTGTGCTAGCTCCCCGCGAGCTCGCGATACCTCCCCGCAAGCTCGCGATAGCTCACCGCAACCTTGCGCTAGCTCCCCGCAAGCTGCTACCTTGCCGGGAGCTACCGATAAGCTCCCATTTGAAACATTGCTAGTTTGCGGCTGTCCATGGTAGCCAGCGCTAGTTAACGAAGATCCAGAGTTGTATTACTGTTGATAGGGTTGCGCGAGCTAGCGGTAGGTGGCGCAAGCTAGTGGTAGGTTGCGCAAGCTAGTGGTAGGTTGCGCAAGCCAGCGACCTATCAAACTTGATCCACAAAATCAGTGACCCTGGTTCAGCCTACAATTTCACAAATTCATTATGTAGGTCAAGATCAGAACAAAGACAGGGTGAGCATACATGTACTATATATACACCAGCTATTTGAAAACATGCAGAACAAATTAGGGGAAAAGATCTGAATTTTGCAAAAAGGTAGATTAACTATCCAATAAAATTAAAAGTTTTATAGCTAATTGAGGTTAACCATGGGTTAACTGAATAATGACCATCCATTTGTTTTGCTTAAGAAATAGCCTAGTACTGGTATCAAGTGAATCCAAATTGAATTGCTATTCATCTTTAAGAAATAACATGAGGTGAGTTTTAGTGGATTACTAAATGCATTATATGCCTTATACTCTAGACCAGGTCTAAGTTAGAAAATTCATAATTAAACCCTCTCCTACTCTCACTATGTTAATTCACTTCAGGCAAAACTCAGCTATGATTGCTTGATCATTTAAAGAGCATGTACTTACCAGAAACTAATGAAACAACATGAAATGACTCTCTCTTATAGATACATCCATTGAACTGAGATGTATAACAGCTTCTCCCTCCAATTTTTCAAATGCTGACTGCATCACACACCATCCCTCCCCGTTCAAAAGTAGTCCATTTCCAGGGCAGGAAATACCAAGGATAAAAGGGCACTAATCCCATATCTAAAGAAAGTTTATCATTCACAAGAATGTGAAAACATAAGTAAATATCTGTAGCACTGCAGAGAACAGATTATTTGGCCTTGTGTGGAAGGGAACTTTGGAATTTTATTATGTATTCCTACACACTGGTCACGAGACTGACCCAGATTTTCCAGATGTTGGTTTAAGAAAGGCCTATATAGCTGGACAGGAATAGTAATGGTGTGGAATCTCAAGAATACAGAGACTATCAAATATCTCAAACTTGCGATAGCTCCCGCAAACTTGCGCTACCTCTCACGAGCTAGCAGGTTTGAAACTCTGCGATGATGGTAGGTAGCGCAAACTTGCAGTGAGTACTAGAAACAATCTATGATAGTGAGCGCGAGGTAGCGGGTATCTCACGCGAGCTAACGGGTAGCTCCCGCTGGCTCTCGCGATCTGCTGGTTAGCTCGCACTAGTTCGCTCAAGGTAGCGGATAGCTCGCGCAAGGTAGCGGATAGCTCGCACAAGTTAACATATGAGCCCGGGAGCTTAGCGGGAGCTCCCCGCAACCTTAACTTTCTGTAAGGGTATAATTCCGTTATTCTGTCATTCCGTCACACATTTCTTGTCCGACCAATAACTTGAGAACTATTGAACTGATCGACTGGGAGAGTGTCTTGAAATTGGTGATAGGATGGTTGGGATTGCTTTTGGCAGATTCCACGATAACCTAGTCTACTAACACACATTTCCGTCAATCATTGACGGAACATGACATTTGCAACACCTATAAATTCAAAAATAACAATGTGCCCTGAACTTTACTATCTTAAACATGTCAATGAATTGCATAAGATGAAAATAAACAGGTATCCCTATGAATTCTTTGTACAGTTTTGAATTTAGCGGGACAAAACAAAAATGACATCTGCAACATTTGTGTTGCTTATGTCATTTTTCCGTCAAAATCTATTTTGTATATGTACAAGAAATTTCTTGTAAGACAAGCACTTGCATATGCTCAGTGGAATTAGGCCAATTGTATTGATGTACATGTATCTGTACCCTTGTCAGTGTATGACATCACCCATGCTGTAATACTGGGTCTTTTCAAAATTTTGCTAATGTCATTTCCGTCACGGGAGTTGGACGGAAATGACATTAGCAACGTATTTCAAATGCTTATAGTATCCATGTATTGGTGTTTAACACACTGGCAATGATACATATATCTTGATAAGATCAAGCTACTATCAGTAAATCTTGTTTTTTTGAATAATTTAGTTGACGGAAATATGATATTAGCACAAGTGACATTAGCAACATTTACATTTCTGTCTCTCTATTATACTGCAGATAAGAAATAGACCGGGTAAAACTGTCCCTGTACAGGGTAAAACTGTTACACAACCTTGGTGGGTTTAGCAAACATTTACATGACAAGGAGTTAGTTTTTGAGTATTTTTAACATTGCTAATGTCATTTTTCGGTTGGACGGAGAATTCGACAGAAAAGTGGACTAGGTTATCGTGGAACCCGCCTTTTCAGTTTCATGTGTAATCCAAAATGGCCATCAACAGCCATCTTGGATTGTCAGCAGTTGGATCTTTACACATTTCTTGTCTGATCAATAACTTGAGAACTATTGAACCGATCGATTTCAAACTTGGAGAGTGTCTTGACATTGCCCTCACGGAAATAGGGCGCAATTAGGGCGCATTTAAGGCACAAATGGGGCGCATTAATTGAGACAGCTAGGGCGCAGTTGGGGCGCAATTGGGCGCGCGCCCTATCTGCGCCTCCAATTTTGCCATTAGACTCAATATGGCTAGGGCGCAAATTAGGGCGCGTTCCAAATATTTTAATTGCGCCTTATATGCGCCCTATTAGAGAATAGGGCGCAGTCTTGGGGCGCAGATAAGGCGCAGTTGGGGCGCAGAAAAGGCACAGTTGGGGCGCGATTAGGGCGCACTCTCAGAATACTAGCATGAATGTTGTACTGATAGGGCGCAGTTCGGGCGCATTTGGGGCGCAGTTAGGGCGCAATTAGAGCGCAGTTGGGGCGCAGTTAGGGCGCAGTTGGGGAACAGAACAGTATACATGCCATGCTAACCATGTTCTACCCTTAGTAAATAAAGTTTATCTATCTATTTATCTATCATGTACATAAATTGAAGATATAAGGTGAAAGATGATTATTGGCATCTAACTAGTCTAACTAAATCTAATTTTGCTCTGCAGGTACATATTATTTTCATCAACATGTACAGTGTGCATTCCTGGTTAGAATTACATTTATTAGAAAATATATGTGCATGGAGTACATGTACATTGTACTAGAGTCAGCTGTTGTGGAATTGGTACATTACGTCATCTGACACTTTCGCTCACTTTTTCTTGATTTTTTTTCTTCAAATTACTTCTACACACATTTGAAACCCTTTACATCATCCACTATCCACAAAACAGAGGTATAACACTCACCAAAATCTTGTTAAATGGGAATGAAATCTTCAAATTCAAAATGGTTCTTTGAAAACCAATATGTCTGCCTTTCTTTTGTTAATATCAGCCAATAAGATAACGGTTATGTGACAGTTTTGACTAATCAGATAACATGCTATTGTGCAGATAATAGGGTGCAGATAGGGCGCAGTTGGGGCGCAATTAGGGCGCACTCTGAGAATAATAGCATGAATGATGTACATGTACTGGTAGGGCGCAGTCGGGGCGCAGATAAGGAGCAATAGCTTCTTCAAGTAAAAGTCTGATTTTTTTGTTGAAAATCCAAATTTTACATTAATGAATTTATAGCCCAGAATATAGTGAAGAAAGCAGACCACCTGAATTTTTGGGAAAAACTTTTTTTACTAAGACATGCATGCACATGTCTTTAAAATGACACACATGCATATGTGATTACTAGCTAAATGAATGTTGGTGAAAAAAAGTCCAGAAGGCACAAGTATACATATAGGGTTCACTCTGAATTTAGATAAAATGGTTATGTCCAGAGGGCGCATTTAGGGCGCAGTCTGAAGTTTGGAGAAAACATCAATGTCCACAGGGCGCAGATAGGGCGCAGTCTGAAGTTTGGAGAAAACATCAATGTCCACAGGGCGCAAGTAGGGCGCAGTCTGAAGATCAGAGAAAATTTCAAACTAAATAAGGTGCAGTTTGGGCGCGCGCCCTTCCTCTAGCTTCTAGGGCGCATTCCTGAAGGGCGCAATTAGGGCGCAGCAAGGTGGATGAAATGAAGAAATAGGGCGCAATTAGGGCGCAGTAGATAGACAAGGCGCAAGTAGGGCGCAGATGGGGTGCGCACCCTAAATAGGGCGCGCGCCCTATTTCCGTGAGGGTGGTGAGGGGACGGTTGTGTTTGCTTTTCAGTTTAATACCTTTGTAATCAAAGATGGCCACCATCAGGCATCTTGCATTGTCAAATCTTTACACATTTCTTGTCCGACCAATAACTTCAAATTGGTGACACGATGGTTGGGATTGCTTTTCAGTTACCTGTGTAATCAAAGATCGCCGAAAGCCATCTTGGATTTTCAGTAGTTGGATCTTGTTCAGACAATAATCGAGAATGATTGAACCAATCGACTTCAAACTTGGAGAGTGGCTTAATTGACATCAGTGAGTTGGCAGTTGTGATTGCTTTTCAATTACCTGTATAATCCAAAATGGCCACTGTCAGCCATCTTGAATTTAAACACTTAGATCTTGTCCTGGGCAATAATCTAGAATGATTGAACTGATCGATTTCAAATTTGGAGAGTGGCTTGACATTGGTGAGAGAACAGTTATGGTTTGGTTTAAATGATAATGTCAGTGGGTTCGGCAATGCTACAAACCGCCGTTCAAATATATCCAACATTACCCAATTATTTAAACCCCATCAACGGAGACATCGCAGCCATGGTTGGCGAAAGTTTGATAGTTCGATGATTCACGATTATATCACTTTAAATTGCTTAGTGGGTTTAACTAATTAACACACCCAATAGTATACATAGCTTATGTACAGTTCTGTATGCGTTACCTCTGAGAGCTTTAGATCAAATAGCCAGAGATATACAACAATCTGCATCTTCAGGAAACATAATACCACCAAAAATCAGTAAAGTATGTCAAGATATAGCATATTTTCGGTTGTTTTGTCCAGTGAACATAATCGAAAAATCTCAAGATCGGCTTTTCTTGAAACTCAACTACTTAGATAAAGGACTGGACATCATTAATTTACCTCGAATCCTGAATGATCCAGAGGTACGCAACGCTGTACCAAACTATTTTAAGTTCACAGAACCTCCTTGCATTTCATATAAGTATACTAAATCTATAGCCACCAAAATATTCAATTACTCCAATGCTGTCAAGGAGTTTGTCTGGAACTTATACACGTCAGGAGGCTATAGCTGTGATTGTGAATCGTCAAACTTTATCTATACACCATGCAGACATATTGTGACTGGTGACCTTGATGTGGCGAGTGATAAGGATCTGAAATTACTCCTGATGAAAGGACCTAAATATAGAGAACCGAGAAGAATAAATCTGAAGGCCGATCAGAAGATAGTCCTGTCTGCATTGGAACAGTAGGTTATTACCCCTCAGCCCATAGGGCTGTGGGGTCTGGTCATTGCCATGTACATATGTCTGTCCGTCCGTCCGTCAACATGTTCTTTTCCACTGAATATCTGCAGATCTATGAAGTCGGGCCTGACCAAACTTTGGTGAGAGCTTCCTGAATGTTGACTGAAGAAATGATTAGATTTTCAGATGGCTATGATGATTTCATGATTTTTAATTTTTTTTTTTTTATTATTTATTGATGGCTCAGCTTTTGCACTGTTATCTATGCCCATCAACATGTTCTTGTCCACTGAATATCTGCAGATCTATGAAGTCAGGCCTGACCAAACTTTGGTGAGAGCTTCCTGAATGTTGACTGATGAAATGATTAGATTTTCAGATGGCTATGATTTCATGATTTTAAATTATTTTTTTATTATTTATTGATGGCTTAGCTTTTGCACTGTTATCTATGCCCATCGGGAACTCTTGGTTGCATGTTCCTTTGTGACCTTTGAAGGTTCTCTGATACAAGAAAGCCTGGTCCATTCAAGATTCAAGGTTTTCATTGAATGGAACTTCCCAATTCCCATATATTCTGGGAGCTACATAATGCTACACTTGTTCAACCTATGCACTACCCTCGGGAGGATTTCCCCACCCCTGGGGCACTAAATGTTTTGGACATTTTCCTATCCAAATTCAAGGTTATCTTTGGATGGAACCCCCCAATTCCCATATATTCTGGGAGCATACATAATGCTACACTTGTTCAACCTACAATGTATGCACTACCCTTGGGAGGATTTCCCCATCCCTGGGGCACTAAATGTTAAAGTTTTGGACTTTTTCCTATCCACAGCTTCTCAGCCTCATGTGATATGTATGAGATGCAGTGTACATGATGTACATTGCTTTTTCACTCACACATGCTGAATCACCTAAAATTTATCCCTTTATAGTAATAACAGGTTAGTGACATTATTTTATTTCAGAAGTACAAGAGGAAATAACCGATCGAACCCCTGTTAGGTTTGAATGTCGCGTCGCCTTAAATGAAGGACATTTTCCTTCAATTTTGCTACATCGATTTATCCGAAAGCTTTTGCACAAACCATATTTTATTTCAGAAGTATAATATGGAATAACTGGCAGGGGAATTCCTGCAGTATCGAACCCCTGTTAGTTTGAATTTCGCGTCGTCTTAAATGAAGGACAACATTTTTTCTTCAATTTTGCTATTAAATCATTCTACTTCACATCATATGATTTATCCTACAGCTTTTGCACAAAACATATTTTATTTCAGGAGTGTAATATGAAATAACTGGCAAGGGAATCCCCGCAGTATCGAACCCCTGTTAGTTTGAATTTCGCATCGCCTTAAATGAAGGACAACGTTTTTCTTCAATTTTGCTATTAAATCGTTCTACTCCACATCATATGATTTATCGTAAAACTTTTGTATGAACCATATTTATGTCCACACATTTAACTGGTACAACATGTGATAATGCTTCAATTGTCACCAAACATGTTACTGTACCTTGAAAATTATTTAAAACGAGTGATTAGGAAAGCCCATTTTTAGCCTGACTCTGGGCAATTTTGAACCAGTTTGCATACCTGGAGCTTATGACCCCCCCCCCCAATAATGATAATGGTGGGCCTGTGTCAATCAATGTGTTTCTATGCCATTAACTTACCACACTTGTGCAATGCATAAATTGCCACTGATAAAGCTACACTTTCTTACAAGCTGTAATCCCAGCACACCGCTCACGTGAAAATGAAGTCTATTATATACGGTACAGAAATCACACACGCTGTATCCGCAGGGCTGTATCCAGGGATTTTTTGCAGGTTCCGATTCCAAACTTCCAGTTCCTTTTTCGTAATTCATTATTGAGGGTTCAATTTTTTTTAGTGAATTTCGGCGCGAAGAGCCTGTGATCAGTCACAAAACAGAGGTTTATTAACATGAAATTCAATACCCAGCTATGCAATCAGATCGATATTGAGGCTCCCAGAAGGTTTAATTTTTCTAGAAGTATTTCCTTCAGAAATCCTTTCAAATTGAACAACAGCAACACATCTGAGTTTTGGGCGCCCATATGAATGTTTTCTGGAACCAAATTGGCTCTAGATGCAGCCCTAATCTTACTTGACTAAAAAAAAACAGGCTGAGGGGTCCACGCACCTTTTAGGTGCTTGCCTGCAATTCATGTTGATTGGTCTAAGCGAGAAAAAGTTGAACCTACAGTACTCGCTGATTGGCTGGACCTCACCAAGAGCAAGGTCGTTGAAACAATCCGCCATATTGACAGAAGTACTCTTACCCAAGCAAAACAAGTACTGAGAAACCTCAATTCGCAAGAAGTTCTAGCAAATCTCCAGAGTAAATTCGTCATCTTCCCAGCAGACAAAGCTCCGAATAATATAATATTCATATGTAAATATTACTATTACCAGGTGCTTGTTAAAGAATTGAGTGTAGACATATCTTCATCAAATACGTCTACTTACTCCCAAACTGCATTTACTCTGGAAGATTTATTTAACAATCACAAAAAGTTTCTCAGGGAAAGAGGTATTTGTCTTCCAACCAATCATAACGACATACCAAAACTATACTGGACTCCCAAAATGCATAAATCACCATACAAAGCTAGATTCATAGGTGGTTCTAGAAGCTGCATCACCAAGCTTCTCTCAACCCTATTGACGAGGGCCCTTCAGGAGGTAAAAGCATTTTGGGAAAGGTATTGCGCCACTATTTCTAAGAACTCTGGCGTTGAATGTATGTGGATATTGATGGATATTAAGAACTTGATGCTAAAAGTCACATACCGTACAGACATATATCCACATGGGATTTCTAGACTCTCTATACTACAATCCCTCATCATTTTAGTAAATGCAGTTTGGGAGTAAGTAGACGTATTTGATGAAGATATGTCTACACTCAATTCTTTAACAAGCACCTGGTAATAGTAATATTTACATATGAATATTATATTATTCGGAGCTTTGTCTGCTGGGAAGATGACGAATTTACTCTGGAGATTTGCTAGAACTTCTTGCGAATTGAGGTTTCTCAGTACTTGTTTTGCTTGGGTAAGAGTACTTCTGTCAATATGGCGGATTGTTTCAACGACCTTGCTCTTGGTGACCGTCTAACATTGTTGACCGTCTAAGTTCATTAATAGTATCTGTGTTCAAGAAAACTGATCGTAGATATATTAATGTCAGAAGCCATAAAGCATTCTTTAGCTCTACTATATACAAGAGATATCATTCATGGGATGTTTCTTTGTTTATAGAGTTGCTTGAATTTCTCATTAAAAATATCTATGTGAAATTTGGCAACACAATATATCAGCAGCATATAGGTATTCCAATGGGTACTAATTGTGCACCCCTGTTGACTGACCTGTATCTGTTCTCTTATAAATATGACTATATGCAGGCGCTTTCAAAAACCGATCCATTCAAATGCCGTTCCTTCTCATTCACCAAACACTATATAGACGATCTTCTCGCTGTGGATCATCGCTATATAAATGACGCAGTGAAGGATGTATATAGCCACCTTCACTGGATTTGAAGGAAACTACAGATAGCCCTACAGGCACATCAAATTTAGATCTATATCTCTATAAAAATGAAGCGAGCATTCTCTCTCGTCGACTTTATGACAAAAGAGATGATTACAATTTCGACATCTGGACAGTAATATTCCAGTGAGACCTGCATATGGCGTATACATATCTCGCTTAGTAGCATTTGCTAGATCCTGTGTTAAATGTGACGATTTTAATCAGCGTCACAAAACATTGTTGCAGAAACTTATAAAACAGGGCTATTCCACCAAGCGCTTCCACTCAAAGTTTCTCAAATTTGGCGATACATATCACATGCAAAATATGAACGTAGCGTGCAAGATCTATGGCGCTACATTTCGTAACTTGTGTCTAATTCCGCTTAACCCAGGGCTAGGGGCCATATGAACCCATGTACTTCAAGATCATCATGGTGCTCATATGAACAGTCACAATCAAAGTGTGACTGAGATACATCATTCTCTAGATAACAAATTTACAGCGATTATTATGGATACTGATCAGCGATACGGATTTTATATTTTTGGAACATCATGATGTCTTGTCGGCATCATTGAAAACTGTTGACCACTTCTCTCTTGTAGGAATCTAGCCTATGTTTATGTATACTATGATTGTCCTTTTGAATTTGGTGCTAATACTGTTATATGGAATATGGAATAGGTCTTTGGATTATAGACGCGGATATTCTTTAATGGACGACAGCTGAATTATGAATGACGGACTAGACGCTTATAATGATTGCTTTTCAGTCACCTGCATAATCCGATATGGCCACCATCAGCCATTTACACATTACTTTTCGGGTAATAACTCGAGAACGATTGAACTGATTAACTTCAAACTTGAAGAGTGGCTTGACATGGGTGAGAGGACCGTTGGGATTGCTTTTCTGTTAGCGTCATAATCCAAGATGGCAGTTGTCAGCCATTTTGAAGTTCAAGCGCTTGCATCTTGTCTGAGCAATAACTTGAGAATGATTCAACTGATTAACTTCAAACTTGAAGAGTGGCTTGACATCGGTGAGAGAACGGTTGGGATTTTCAGTTACCTGCATAATCTAAGACGGTTGCCTTCAGCCATCTTGTGTAATCCAAGATGGCTGCCACTTGGATCTTGTCTGGACAATAACTCGAGAATGATTGAACTGATCGACATCAAATTTGGAGAGTGGCTTGACATGGGTGAGTGGAACGTTGGGATTGCTTTTCAGTGACCTCCATAATTCAACTGTCGTCAGTCATCTTTGATTTGGATTTGAAGCAATTAGATCTTGTCCAGACAGTAAGTCGATAATGATGACAATTTTGAAGCTCGTATACATCAATGCCGTTCCACAAGTGCTGAACTCTTCAAATTTAGTATGTAATAAACCATACCTTGCAAGATATGGTTTTTGTTCAACTAACATTTTTACAACATTATCACTCCCCCCTCCCTTTACTCAGTATTTCCCTGTTAACCTCATTAACACTACTAACTAACTATATTTCACACCTTTCTTTGTATCATTATATGCATCTTAAAGGAGTACTTACCTTATTTTTGAGTGTGACTATATTTATCGGCAATCGCATTCCAAACCTTATTATATAAAACTTATGTTGATAGAATGCGAAATACGAGAAATATTGAATATTTTGTTGCTCGCCACGGCGTGCACTGGGCGCCGCCATTGCACCGCTGTGTGACATTTTTAGATGAGCGGAAGTGAGTGTATACTCATCTAAAAACGTCATAACGTCATGGAGATTTAAGGTTGATCGTGTTGGTAATGTCGATAATTCGCACAAGAAGGAACCCAGTAAATCCACTGATGTTCTAGTTGATTTTAGTAATTCAAGTGTAATAATGAAAATGTTTACGAACTTAGAAGCATCATCGTTCAACTGAAATCACTGGACAATTGCAGAGGACGCTCTTTTAGTCTTCTCGCTTAGCTTCAAATTTTGTCCAAATTGAATCGAGCAAGTTTCAGTTGAAAAACTTTGGGAAGGAATTCTTCAGTTGGTGGAGATAACCAAAACCACTCTCCTTTTGTGAATTACATCCGTGGGATTTGTCGCGCCAGTTTTTTTCCTCGAATTAAAACCCGGACACAGAAAAATTCAAATGTCCGTAGTTGGAACGTCCCTAGGCAAGAGTTAGCCGGGACGTTGTCCTGAATGCTGACGTCATCATTCACGTCATCCCACAGGCAACATGGCGGCGCCCACATCGACCTCAAAGCGGAAACATGGCTTCACAAATTGTAATAAAAATAATAGGTTATCACCCTCAACGACAGTAAAATAGTTGGTTACATTTATCTAAGAGTCTAGCCTTTGTAATAGGAACCTATATAAAATAAAGTAAGTACTCCTTTAACATTCCACTTAAATATTATTTTTAACAATTCATTCCTGTTGGTGACTTTATTTCATCTCACCAACTTCACTGTGAATACCATAAAAATATGTAAATGTACTTTCTACATGTACATCAAAAGCAACATGACCACTGTGGGATTGCATGGCTCTGCAGAGAGATCTCCATTTTGAGAGTCGAGAATCAATGATATGAGATACATGTATCCACAACAAAAATTTGACCATTGATGTCCACATTCCCGGTAGTATCCACCATAACGTGTGCTGCTGGTGGGGGACGTACACCATAGCTGGTGCTGCTCCTACTGGGGGCATGGACCTCTGGTCAATTTGTTTATAGAGGATCACATTTATCCATGAAAATATCGGAAATATTTCAAATAATTGATGGAAATAATTGCTGGATACAGTATGTCCATGAATTCATATTTCCATAATATCTTGATGTCAGGATGTACCAATGCATTTCAAATTATGTCATCTTGGATTTCTCTGGATTATTGGTTGACTGAACAACAACTGTTAAGAGGATGTATAAATGATTTTGAATAGCACCCAATAGGCAAGAGGGTTGGTGTAGCTTTTCACCAATATTAGAGTCGGCATATATAGTTGATGCCTCCATCTCGGAGTTCTCATATGTGGACATACATTTATGGGCAATATATTTGCCCGCATCTATAGATAAATTTCAAATTTGGTGTATGGTTTCATGGATGAGGGGAATGTTAGTATTTCTTTTCACTGGGATACTTCATCAAATATGGCTGTTACTGTCATCTTGTGTTTCTCATACATGAACACTGAATATTTGCTGCCACTTGATATGTCTTTTGATGATACCGCAGGGATGGAATCAAGGGTCAGTGATTGATTAGTAATTGCTGATCAAATTTGGATAATAATTGATCAAAATGGCACGACCTTTATATAGCCAAAGAGGTTTTGCTGATCAAATTTAAATCTGTCAACGATAATTGCTGATCATATTATTTTCCTCTTATTTCCAGCTCTGTACCATATGTAATGTTGATTGAATTCAAATTTAAGGAGTGACCTTCTTGTCATACAATTGTACATTAAGGGTGTCATTCTCCCTGCCCTACTGAAAATCAGACCAAAATATCAGTGAAATTTCAGTGGAATTTCGGCAAAATTTCATTGAAATAACAGTGAAAGAAAAGGTAGAAATATCAGTGAAATATCAGCGAAATTTCTATTAAATTTCTGTGGGATCTCGGTGATTTCGACCAAAATTTCAGTGAAATTTCAGTGGGATTTCATTGAAATAAAACTGAAAGAAAAGGTAGAAATTCAGTGAAATGTCAGTGAAATTTCTGTGGGATCTCAGCAAAATTTCAACACAATAATAAAAGATCAAAATGTGATCGAAATTTCAGTGAGATTTCAGTGAAATAACAGTAATGACTGAAAGGTGAAATTTCAGTGCAAGGATATTCTTCAAAATTCCAGCTAAATGACAAGAAGACAACAGGAATTGAGACTTACAAGAAAATTGTTATACATGTCATATTACAGCCAATAAATAACCAATTAATTTTGTAAGACCACATCAAATGTGCATATCCAGACAGCAGAACAAGAAATAATTAAGATATAGTTTTGTCATTTTTTGCAAGATTTATTTCACAAAATTATTCACAATTTTGAATTTTATTAAAAAGGTCAGAGAAGCCATTAAATAAAAAGTTCATCTCGTGATTTGGGAAGAATGTCAATTCCTCTAACTTATGAAGAAAACAAAACTCTTGACTTCTGATAACGAGCATGTTGCATTTTTGTTTGTTTTGCAACGGAGACCAAACACGAACGGATTTTTACTGAACCTGATTGTTGTTGATAACGAACTTGGTGGGATAAAACATGATGAAAGACAAAACCACAAATCTTTATACACTTGAAATACATTGTACGTGAACGCAAATTACTTACCAGATGTGTTGTTGTTGTTCTGAAAGCACATCTGACACTCGTGCATGGTTTCCCATAGCCTAGTGTGACCAATTTTACTGCATTTTTTAGTCTTCGTTAAAAACTAAATCAACTCCAGTTGAATTTGTTATAAAAAAGTGTCCATTTATGACATAGATAATCCTTGCAGAAACACAAAAACCCCGAAACTCGGTCAATCACCGAAACAGCGAAAATCGGGGTCTGAAATTGGCGGTTCTCGCAGCACGAGAGAGACATCTCCGCGGAAGGAGAGCGGGATGTCAGTCGATTGGCTGATGAACGTGCATATCTTCCCAGCAAAAACTCGCAGCACAACATGATGAATAGCAGATCATCCGCGTCGTTGATAGTTCATAATACAGCAGTAGTATTCTGTTTCTGACCTCTTCCACCAACAGATATCAAGTACTTCGTGAATTTGTTGGAAGTTCCAACACCTCGCGAGTTGCATAATCTCGCAACAACAACAACAAGATATGCAAAATATCGAAGCGCCACCTGCAGGTAAGACAACTCCTGTGAGAATATCCGTGGGAAAATGTTTTAGAAACTGAATATTTCCTATAACTTTTTCCAATTGAAGGACATTACTCCAATGAATAACAACAAAAATGTATGTACATGTTTTTGAAGGATAGTGGAATAATTTTACTAAGTTAATTTATTTAGATTTCATAATTTTTATTTCATTTTCTAAAAAAAACAACAACAAAAAACAAAAAACAAAAAAAAACAATGAATTTGCTTTCAGTCATGAGAAAGGCAAGTCAATTTTTTCTAAAATCACAATTCTTAAAGTGATAAACAAGAACAAAAGCATGCAGTTGTTCTTGGTGAGTCTGGCTTATACATTATAAATTGATTATTTCTAAATGAACACAAGCTAAACATTGTGCAATTATAATTTTGATAAAGTTTGCCTTCTACATTCAATTGCAAGTTCCATTTTTGGTAAAAATACTTCATGTATATAGCAGATGGTCACAAAATGCTAAGAAAATGGTCCTTATTTATTTTCTTCATTCTTGTCTTTATATGCAGCACTATTCATTGAGATCACTTTTTTTTCTGTATATGTTGTTTCATGCTTTTCAGTGAGATTTGTAGTGAAATTAAAGTGACCGATTTCACAGAATTTTCAGTGAGATTAAACTGGCAGATAAGATTTCACTGAAATTTCATCGAAATTTCATTGAAATTTGATGAAATTACTGAAATAATGCGATATTTGGTCTTTTCACCAAATTTCACTGAAATTTCATTAACATTTCACTGAAATTTTGGTCTGATTTTCAGTAGGGTGTGGCGCTGCATTTTTTAACAGTTGCATTGTTTGAATCCTCTGGTATTTTATGATTATAACATTTACAGCACCTATTGAACACTGCATGTGAAATGATAAATGCAACTGGCTGGAAAATATGTAATGTAGTTCTTAGTTGAACATACCTCTAGCTTATAACTCTCTAGCTTGAGGAACTCTGATATACGCCATATCACTTTCTACATGTAGTCTGTGTTAGCTAGTATAGAAGTAGACTGCTTGGATGTTTTGTGAGTGAGTGATGTTATTTTAACGATACCAGATTACATCACGACTTTGCGTAGTTCTTCATCTAACGGAACCTTTTGCCTCAATTTCCTGTCTCCTTGCTCAGAATTTTAAGAGCACATTAAAGGCTCTCGGAATGCGAATTACTCTTGACGTAGGAATAGTTTGTTCTCATTTTCTTAAAGAGGACGAAAATTGATCTTGTTGCCATTAGTCTCGGGGTTTCTGTTTTGATGCAAAGGATGCTGTGATATATGCTGCCAGAAGGTCATGTATGATACATCCACATTTCAATCTCATTTCAAACTCATACATGTATTGTACGGTTTGCAAATCTGATTTTACACATCTATTTATTACTATATATATTCTGTATTTGCATTTATTAAATATTTGAACTGGTGAATAATTGAAATCGAATTCACTAGAGTTTCAATCATGGTATGAAGTAGAGAATAATCTCAAGTTGCGTTGCCGAGAGATACAAAGTAATTTCCATTAAAATCAGGATAATTGCAACAACCGATAATGATTATGTTCAGTTGTATGGGTTCCCTAGTGCTCCTTAGGTTAAGCATGGGTGTGTTCTGATTGATATCCCGTATCATCTCCGTGCTAATAGATTTGTTGTCCTCGGGCGAGAAGTAACCGCCAATACGCAGGAGAATTGCGTTTAATTACTGTCCAGGTAAGCAAGCATCCACGCCAGTTCTGTTCAATGACATGCTGCCAAGAATGTGTCTGTCTTTTTGCAGGGAAAGTGTATTTTAAACGTTGGCATCATTTCACAGAGTTGGGAAACTCTCCACATCCAATTTGTTGATGGTAACTAGGTATGGAGAGCCTGCTGTGTATATACAATGTTATAGTGTTTACTCTGTGAGTTACCCAGGGGTATGTATGGTAGGATGTGGATATATTAGAAAATAGATGCTCAAGTTAGGTGACATTTTCAAATACTGATTAAGACTTAAGCTGTTATCAATCCAGGTCCTGCACATGGCTGGCTATGATGTAATAGTTCTGTTATGGGTATAGTGGAGGTCACTAGCTTGGCTGATTCATGATTTTCACCATTTCTGTGAGACAATCATTATTGTTTTCATGCGTTGCTGCTTGATGCACTATCTCACTCTATTTGCCAACTTCATGGAAATTATAAATTCTTATTTTATAATATATGGTAACTGGTATGCAGGGCCCCATATCCATGAGATACATTTATCAGTGTGTGGTACATGTACATAAACAGCGCTGTTAGACATGTGTAACAGTTGCAGCATATGGTATTGAATATCTATAAAGTTGTCCATGGAGCCAGGGTTTGTAGGTTAATATTAAACAATATAAACTGGTGTCCTTTTTTATCCAGCACAATCTGTCCCATATGTGACTATAGTCTGCACCTACAAGTGAGATATGAATCACTGTGTCTAAGAATTTTGAGTAACAGTCTGTCGGACACATGTTTATGGATATTACATGTACCTCTCACATACACACGGTTTTTAGTACAGAGTGAACTTGTTTGTCAACACAGGTAGGTTATTTAAATATTGCAGGTTGCTACTGCATTCGACTTGTATTTGCTGGATGTAGTGTAAATATTTTAAATGTTAAAATATTAATGTTGGGATTAGATTGTCATAAAAGTCCTATAGAGAGAACTTTCATGAAGTACATTACTTGTTCAATGCATGTATGCAGTGTGAATCTAGGAGACTTTACTGCCCATGTACATGAGATGTCGGAATTGGTGCATGTTTACATATAAGAGTAGGTAATGGAACTGAAAAGCCTTCAAACTCATTCTGGGTCAGCAACAAATATTTGCGAAAAGGATGAGTCCAGCTAGTGATTTGATTGGTAACTATAGTTGCCATTACTATGGGGATTGTGGTTCAATATATACATGTACATGTATGTTCACCAGGCCATCTTGACTACTATACAAACTCAAAGATATACATTACTATAACGGACTGGTGAATATCACATTTTGTGTAAGAAATATACAATTTTGAAAATATTAAACAAGCCGTTAATACCAAATACCGCCTGCATCCTTTGCATGAAAACATACAGAGAAGCAGTTTGAAGAATAAGTTAATATTTTTCTACAAAAAACATCATCAAATTGGATTTTTTAACACACTAAAATATATGTGATGAAAAATGAATGGAAGCCGTAAGTTTGGCCCATGATGTCAGAGTCTGATCACTATCACATGTTATCGAATTGGTTGTGTCGGACGTCCCAGGCTGTAAAGTATGTTGCGCAAAAATTGAGTATGACATTGCCATGAAGTCAACAAAAAGGCATTATGTTTTAGTTTTGTGATGTTTTTGGCATTACAGTGGAAATGTTTCCAAGAGAATTTGCTACAATTACTCGCTATGAACGGTCATAATCAGACTCCTACATCATAACTCATGATGTATTTTTGTTGGTGATGTTTCCATGTAATCCTTCATGAAATGCAACCCTTTTCAGTTACATTCTTAGAACAACCTTGAAAAGTCAAAGGCAGAGAATCCTGTTGAAGGATGATGCACGATTGGTGAGAAGTAGAGCAGTGATGAGGGCAATGACCCTTCATCCTCGACTCTCACTTGTTCATTATCCCTGCACTGTCTCAGAAGAACAATCCTGTGATTAACAATTCTGTTTAATTAAAGGACTGTGGTATACCACATGGCTCTGCAACTCTTGCTTTGAAATGGATCCCTTAATGATGTAATTACTCATCTTTGCTGACGGGGTTTCCATGCTCTTGGTCAGATTATCATGTCTTTGAGGCTGTGACTCTGCAAGTGCAAGATCATACAGAATCAAGATTACTAGTAGAGTCAAGTGTGTATACCATGGCAGAGGTGAACCAACAGGTGTCTGTAAGGGTTACATATGATGCTGCCATGACATGGTGATTTTTTTATTGTCAGTTATAGCAATCACTCTCTGCTGTCTTTATCACTTTATTTTAGTCTTATTTCGGTCCATTCCAATCACCATCAGCCGGTACAGCCTCCAGTTCCAGTTGATGTTCCACTTCTGCTTCATGCCAGTCATCTCTTCAGTCAGTAGCTCCTGCCTGGTGAATTGAGTGCCTGCATGGTCATATAGTATGATCTTAGCCTCTAAACCAGATGACCCATTAACTTATCACATTAGCTTACTCACCTTTGTATTATTATGGTTCAATATCAGAATTTGAGAAAAGAACACAGTTCTCTCAGAATGATGGAAATATCCGCAAGCCACCAAATACAGAATGATATTCGAAGTACATGTAGTATGAAATTACATGTATTTTGTATGATCAATCAGTTGTCTGTTTTAGTTAGGCCTTGCAATCAGGCCATTAGCCAAGATGTCAAGTCTGCCTGTCCAAATATCACTTACTAGATTTATGCAGACTTCAAGAGCTATTTCCTATATCTCCCATGATAAATTTTTCATTGTTTATTCCTGTCTATTAAAATTTGATATTGCTTGTCCCATGTCCAGACCAGGATGAGTCTCTGGCTAACACAATACTTCCAATGACAAGGATTCTGGACAAAGGTCTGGCTTCTCAATTGATCAAATTTCAAGACCTTGGATGTTATAGCCTATCTGCGATTTGTTCCTAACCTTCTCGTCAACGCTTCTATCTTATCTTTGTTCTCAATAACTCTGTTCAAGTTTGTATGTACTAATTTCTGCCATGTGTTTTGGCTTCTTGCCAGGCGAGAGCCATAGTCCTGTAATAACTACTTTCACATGTAGAAGGATCAGCATGCAGTTGGAATCAATGATATATCACATGACACAGCAACTCTCTCTGGTTTGAAATGGATATCCCTTAACAAGGTAATAGCTCATCTCTGCTGACAGGTTTGCTCCAGTCAGATCATCATGTCTCTGCTCCAGTGGCACTGTAAGTGGTAAGATTGCATAGATCACATGACATGTGCATGAGAATCTGTGAATCATGACAGGGCTGAACTATTGAAGCTTTTATGTGTAAACTCATGACAGGGCTGAAACATTGAAGCTTATGTAAACCATATGACAGGGGAGGAGCTGAAACATTAGAGCCTGCATGTCTGTAAACCATGATAGGGCTGAAACATTAAAGTTTATGTTGATCTGTAAACCATGACAGGGGGAGGGGGCTGAAACATTAACCCTTTCTGTCCCATCGTAGCCAATTGGCACATCCGCCTTTAAGCCTGGGTTATTTTCATAAAGTTTGGTTCAATGTGAAAGATTTGTTGTTAGGTCCTAATTTTATATCAGCTTGTAGCTGCTGAACAAGTCCTTTACTTCCGAAACAGTTTTAGGTTAACATTTTCAGTCAACCCAAAATGTCTGCGCCCAGAAGTAATCACATGTGAAAAGTGTCCGAGATTTTATGATGAGATATCGTTCTATTTTATTGATTTAGCGAAAATGCTTACGCATATGTCAAAATAGTCAGTAAAAACCCAAAATGTCTGCGCCCAGCAAGTAATCACATGTGAAAAGTGTCCGAGATTTTATGATGAGATATCGTTCTATTTTATTGATTTAGCGAAAATGCTTACGCATATGTCAAAATAGTCATACTATCTACAAGATAAACATCTAACAAGTTAAAATTCGCATAATCGGACGTATCAAAAAATATAAAGTAGTGTGAAAAAACGTGTTGCCCATTGGGTTGTAATTGCAACTTCGCCTGTGTGGCAAATGGCAACATTGGGTTAACTCTTTCCCTCTTAGACTTGTGGGGAATTTTCTCTACCTTACCCATAATAGATTTGTAATGGCGTAGGTCTTCAACTCATGGACACATTTCAATTTTCATACTTCTCCGGCGATGTAAAATATCCCGTTTTATGTCCCATGTCATATTTACCAATGGTATTTCACAGACCCATTCTACGTAATTTGTCCACGTTTTATACCAATATCAGCAACATTTATTCTAAAAATAAGTAATCTTGCGAGAAAATGTGTTGTATTTGCTTTCCGTCTGTTGGAAATCACGAAAAAGCGAAGAAATTGTCGCATTTTAGCTGGGTTTTGCAGCGTTCTGTTGTTGTTGTTCCGCTGCCATTCCTAGGTTGTCGTATACCATTCTAAAGCTAATTCTTCGTAGATTCGGGATTTTACAGAGATATAACGAGATGGCAGGTTTTGAACGAGCTAAAACTGGAAAATCCCATATACTTCCCTTAAGGAGAATGAAGACGGTAACCTATCCCTTTAATATTCTTCTGGTACACTGGTTGCGGCAAGGTTGCCGCAAAAACTTTCTGGCAACCTCACCGCACACAGTGTGCCGGAGAGTTTGCGGCAACCTTGCCGCAACAGAGTTTTTCACATGCAAATGAGCTTTCCGGCACACTATACAGATTGCGGCAAACTGCTTATGTATTCCGGCAGCCTTCTGGCACACTCTTCCGGCACACTCTTCCGGCAGCCTTCTGGCGCACTCTTCCGGCAACCTCACCGCGCACTCTTCCAGCAACCTCACCGCGCACTCTTCCGGCAACCTCACTGCGCACTCTTCTGGCAACCTCACCGTGCACTCTTCCGGCAGCCTTCTGGCGCACTCTTCCAATAACTTCTGGGCTTATCAATATTTTCATGGTGGTGGTCAGAATGACATCATCCTGACCTCCACATGAATGGTACAAATCACTCCACTCAAACTGTTGTACATAAGATCTGTCATGCAATGAAATCTAAACAGACAATGAATGAATGAAAGAACACAATGCTCAACATGGCAGAGAAAACTACAACTTGTCTACAAAATTACTGGACTGGCCTAAACCATAATCAAACTGTTACTTTGCATTCAAACAGACTTACCACACAAATCTGTATCATGTATGACCAGGAAATAGTATAAATTATGCAGGCCTAAGTTAGCAGGAACAACTCCTCATGGTTGCAAACATATTCTCCCACCATTCTCACCAACTGCCAGATTTGAAAGTCCTGAACCGAATTACATATGTATTCATGTGCACCAAAAGTAGTCCAATGATAGGAAAGGTTAGTACTAGGTACATTAGAATCCTACAATGAAATTTTGTCTCGGAATTAATTGTTCATTCTGAGAACATTCCCCTAATAACTATAACTTCAACTATGTGGTACAGTGTGGTACACTAATTATACCCCCCGACACGTAGTGTAGGGGGCGTATACTGGTTTCAGCTTGTCCGTCCGTCCGTCCGTCCGTCCGTCCGTCCGTCCGTCCATCCGTCCGTCCGTCCGTCCGTCTGTCCGTCCGTACGTCCGTCCGTAACATTTCGTTTCCGGAGCATAACTTGACAACCGCCAGTTGGATTCCTCTCAAATTTGGTATGCAGCTACCATACCATGAAACCTTGCTTGGGATTGCGTTTGGCGCATGTGCGTCTACAGGTGGCGCCACCTAGGATCATTCCGTAACATTTCGTTTCCGGAGCATAACTTGACAACCGCTACTTGGATTCCTCTCAAATTTGGTATGTAGCTACCTTACCATGAGACCTCGCTTGGGATTGCGTTTGGCGCATGTGCGTCTACAGGTGGCGCCACCTAGGGTCAAAAGTTTCTCAAGTCAGTTCGTAACATTTCGTTTCCGGAGCATAACTTGACAACCGCCAGTTGGATTCCTCTCAAATTTGGTATGCAGCTACCATACCATGAGACCTTGGTTGGGATTGCGTTTGGCGCATGTGCGTCTACAGGTGGCGCCACCTAGGGTCATTCCGTAAGATTTCGTTTCCGGAGCATAACTTGACAACCGCTACTTGGATTCCTCTCAAATTTGGTATGTAGCTACCTTACCATGAGACCTCGCTTGGGATTGCGTTTGGCGCATGTGCGTCTACAGGTGGTGCCACCTATGGTCAAAAGTTTCTCATGTCAGTCCGTAACATTTAGTTTCCGGAGCATAACTTGACAACCGCTACTTGGATTCCTTTCAAATTTGGTATGCAGCTGCCATACCATGAGACCTCGCTTGGGATTGCGTTTGGCGCATGTGCGTCTACAGGTGGCGCCACCTAGGGTCAAAAGTTTCTCAAGTCAGTTCGTAACATTTCGTTTCCGGAGCATAACTTGACAACCGCTACTTGGATTCCTCTCAAATTTGGTATGTAGCTACCTTACCATGAGACCTCGCTTGGGATTGCGTTTGGCGCATGTGCATCTACAGGTGGCGCCACCTAGGGTCAAAACTTTTTCTTGTCGGTCCGTAACATTTCGTTTCCGGAGCATAACTTGACAACAGCTAATTGGATTCCTCTCAGATTTGGTATGTAGCTACCTTACCATGAGACCTTGCTTGGGATTGCGTTTGGCGCATGTGCGTCTACAGGTGGCGCCACCTATGGGCAGAATTTTCTCAGTTGGTCCGTAACATTCCATTTCTGGAGCATAACTTGACAACGGCTGATTAGATTCTTCTCAAATTTTGTATGTAGCTGCCATACCATGAGACCTAGCTCAGGATGTTGCATATGCGTCTACAGGTAGTAAGTTTAATATTTCACTTCCCATTTACTTCCTTTTCCTCTTCAATATGGTTATCCAGATGACAGTAATTCGCCTATCTGTTGCAACAGCCCATTTCAAGTCTACACGGTTCTAGTGGTAACAACAGTTAGGTAAAACACAATATGCCTGCATAACCCCATTCTCAACAATCATTATTAACATCAATTTTCTGAACAATCCATTAAGCTCATCTGAGTATCGTCACGACACATGCATAGACAATCCGTTAACCGCACTCCAACCGAGCGAGGTCTCATTGTCAACTAGTTACATACTGTGCCGCCACTCATAACATGTATACTTATATTCCTCTACAAATACTCGTCAATTCCTATCAAATGTGCATCCGGGGGTATCTTGTAAGCATGCTTACTGATGATTTCCACTGCCACAATCCCATTCAGCTTACTCGTGAAACGTTAACCACCCCCATGTATCTATGCCCTTATGGGGGGTATCTTGTAAGCAGCCTTACTGATCATTTTGATCAAATGTGTGCATCCCTCAGGCTATGCTCTAGTTTTGTATAGTTCCTTCTGTGATGTATTCCTACACTGGTACAGTTTGGATAGTTTCCTATCCAGATTGAAAATTAGGGGTCAAAAGTTAACTGGGTTAACTAATAACAGCTGGCAAATCTTCAGTGCAGCCCATTCCATACAGAGTGTGGCGGTAGCGGCATACTCTGATTCCGGCACACTCTCGGCGCACTGTGCGCCGCTAGCGGCCCACAGTTTGGCTCTGGCACACTGTCTGCGCACTGTGCGCCGCTAGCGGCACACTTTTATCTTCTTCTGGCGCACTCTCCGCATACTGCTTGCCAGTACCGGCACACTGTGGAATCACCAATTGAGACTGCTGCTAGCGGCATACTCTCCCCAACAGTTCTGGCACACTGATCAGGTTGTGGCCAGCTTGCCGCAACCTGCAGATTTCGGTAAGGGATATTTAGAACGTGAAAATAAAACAGCATCACTGATTGGCTAAGGCTGACAAACTTTTTCATCACGCCCTGCGTGATTGGAGAACACTGTTTGTTTGCGCGTGGTCGCCATGGCCACTGCAGCGTCAGCAAAAGCCAAAAAAGAATGGCGCATTAACATTTTATAACGGAGATGAACAGGTCCCGGGAAATTATGTAAAATAAACTCAGATGGGCAGATTTGACGAGTTGGTCATCAAGGTTAGATACTTCGGTAGTTTGTGCCCGCGTTGCGTAAAATATTCAGGAATTTGGAAGTAGATTTTACTATTTTTCGCACGTTTGTCTTGGAGCACACGAAATAAATTTGTTGTCAAAACGCGCATTTTCCATCGATTATTTCTGTTTCTCTCCCGATTTCATTTTACCCTTACCATAAAACATACCAACAGTCCATATAGTCAGATTTATTGAAATTTTGGCTTTCTGAAAATGTATAGTTTTAATTAGGTTTTACTCAAAGTAAACGCCAAAAATTGCAAGAATAATCGACCACATGGGAACTCAAGTGACTCGTCAAAATCCGTCTTCATGAGTTAGGCGAACACTCGTCAAAACACGCTACATGAGGATCTACACAAGTCGTCAAAACCCGCTTATATGAGGGAAAGAGTTAATCCAACAACATTATTGAGACGTTTTACCATACTGTTTTATAATCATTCACAGAATAAACTCTGTTTAGAGATTATTAACCCTTTCTATCCCTAGTATTGAAATATCTGCTCAAAAATACTTAGTCTTGTAAGATCAAGTTAAATCATCAGGATTAATGTGATCAAAAAGTTTTCTTTTTTTTATTTCGGCCTGCTAGGTTAGTCTTTATTATGTAGCCAAATGGCAACATTGGGTTAATGTGGATGTAGCTAAATCAAATCAAAATTACCAATTTTTAAATAAAACTGAATGAAACACATTGTTACCATAGTTAAATAATCTGCTTATTACTTTTTTATATTTTACAGCTATGGTAACAACGATTTTCATTCAGTTACGTTCAAAAAATGTTAATTTTGAATTGATGTAGTTTCATCCATATCATCCCAATGTTGCCATTTGGCACGCCAAAATAAAAAAAAGCTTTTTTCATATTTATTCTGATGTTTTCTCTTTATGTTACAAGACTTAGATTTTCTAAGCAGGTATTTTGTTACTTGGGATAGAAAGGGTTAAAGCCCAGGTTTGTAAACCATGCAGGAACATGTTACATCTTTCATTCACTTGATTACGGTAATTCCTCTAATAAATCGATTACCCTATCGGAAATCGATCACCCACGATTTTGGGAGAAAAACACGATTGGAAATTGTAATAATTCAATCGCCCCCGATTTTCAGTAGATCCCGTTTGTTGTTGTTGTTTGTAATTTTTTTTTTACCACACTCACGATATAGACCTGCCCTTGTTGACGTGTCAGTTGAAAGAAAACAGTGATAGATGTAGTAAGACCATATGTAACTCATGTCTAGACCTATCATATGAACTTCCAACTGTTTAATTGAAGTCTGGAACTTCTAATCTTGGAAAGGATTTCGAAGACCGTCGCACATGGCTGCCATCTTTTCTATTGAAAGATAATTGTAGTCTCCCTTTACAAAGACTTTGTTGCCTATGAAACATTTAGCCAAAGTTGTCCGAGGGATAATGGGGCAATTCAGCTCAATATGCTCTTCACAATCTCCATTTAGCTGAATTGTATTTAATCAAACCCCTGGCCACTTGAATGGAATTTCAGACAACTCAATTATACGCTGGCAGTTTTCAAAGCTCCGGTGTTGGAAACTGGACCCTTGTTGATTCATTCGCTAAATACCTCTCGGGGAATTGCCAATTTTCAATCATTTGCAATAAATCGATCACCCCTCTGTTTTACCACCTCAAATATCACTTCCGGTGATCGATTTATTAGGGGAATTACCGTAGCTAGATTTGTGCTCTGTCACATAAGTAAACACAGAGAATGGCCTTCAGATCACCAGATTATATGGATTCTTAGTATGTGATTGAAGAATCACACACTAGCCATGTTTTTTGCATTTTTTTTAGTGGGTGGTACATGTATTACAATACTTGAAATCCATATTGCTATCTGTATGTACATGTATATATGAACAATCTGTAGCCCTTTCTTCATCATCTTGACTCAGTAATTCATAAATTCTCAGACTTTCCTGCATTCTATAGCTTGGATTGTTCTCTAGTCTCTTGGCTCATCTTCATTTTTTTTCTGCGCGAGACTTAGACTGTAATATGAAATAGGCAAAGCCTAGAAACGAACGAAGTATACTTCTTTTGTTCGCTTCTGACTTTGCCTTTTTCGTATCATTTTTTTTTTTTTTTTCCGCAAACCATATAGGTCTATATAGCTCCAACATGGAACCTAATGGTACATGGCTGACAGTATCATTAGGTTCCAGTTGGAGCTATTAAGGTCCATATAGTCATTGTTATATTACGGAAGCTTAGAAGGGACATCGAAAATTATATACATAGGCGCAGCCTATAATGTGAGTTCTTTTCATTTTCCTGGTCGTTTGTGGCTTGGGGATTTCTGATGAAATACTGGCAACCCAAATTAGTTCCCGAATTGCTGTGGTTGTGGACGATGCGTTGAATTTTTGATAAATCGGGAAACGTATCGTTCTTTATCTGACATATAGCAGACTGCCTATATGTTTCACACGTACATTTCAAGGTCCCGAAAATATGAATTATTTTCAGTATAATCAAACACATTCAATCAGAATTGATACTCTGGATCGGATCTGGGATAAAGTATGTTGATCGACTTTATAAACCACAAAATATTGGGATGCTTTTTCATTATAAATTAAACTGATAGAATTATTTTAATTTTATCCTTGAATGATAAATTAAGTATGCCAAACTATTCGAAGAGAGATATTACTATATTATGGACAGAAATATTGCGATGTTTATACAATAGTTATATATAATCAAATTATTGTAAACAAATGAAAAACAAGACATAATGGTGATTAATAGCTTATGAAGCCAGGACATTCCACCCTGTAGATATTTCCCTAGATATTTCCTCCTTCAAACATTTCCCTCTGTGGACATTCCCCCCCCCCCCCCCCTCCCCTTTTTTTTGGTTGTTGTTGTAATATAACTACAAATGTGTAACACACTGAAATATTTTAAGATACTGTTAACAAGATTTGTATGATTTAGTAAAATATTGTAATAGTTATGTTGGGTTTTGCCATGAATTACTTTTTCTTCAACAGGGCACTATTTTGACATGCATAATTCATGGTTTTACTACGGTAATTCCAATACCCCATGGTTTCATTGAAGACAAAACAGACATTACTGGGTGATATTTTGTGGAGAATATGATAATATTCACATTGTTTTTAAAATTCAAATAATTAGTTCAATCGGCATGTTTGTTACTTAATTTCTGTACTAGTTAGAAGCTATTGTTCAGTTTGTTATTTTCAAGGTTCTGTTTGGAACCTGACTGAATGATATAATAACATAAATATTTACTATGTATCAACTCTCTTAGATACTATGGTGGTAACAGAGGCTCCAAACAAGATTCGCTGTTCTGTCAATTACAGCGCCGTCGCCACCCGCACAACAGGAGATTTGAGATGAATTTCTACAACTTGGGGAAGGGAAAGATTCTGTTCAAAAAAGTGTTGAAATTAGAACTGGACCATTCTTCTTAGAATTTCTTTCATTTAATTCTGTGTTAAAATTAAGCTCTTCAGGGGAGAGAAATCCCCCAGTGACGTCACTGTATCAAACAGAATATCAATGTTGTAGCTGCTGTTAATAAACATAGCATAAACATATGTCATATGTATGTTACATTATTGATTGTTCGCCTCATGTAGGTGCTTTTTTTTCATTCATGTAGGTGCTAATTAGCAAATAAACATCTATTCTATTCTATTCTATTGTATAGATCAAAATATTTATTTATTTATGACTACGTAATAGTTGTTAAAGTATAGTATGTATACTACCGGTAGCTATTGTTTTATCATGCCGAATTATAGAAAATAATGAATAATAATAGAGAAATGCTCCAAATTTGTTTTTGTCAATATTTCAATTTTGTTAAACATTTGTACGAAGTCATAGTACAAAAATATAGGAAGGGGGAAATGCATGTCCACAGGAGAAAATATCGAAAATGTCCAGGGAGAAACTGATGTCCACCGGGGGAAATGTCCTTGCACCGCTATGTACAATCCACGGATATAAGTTAATGGTGTCTAAATATGAGGAATCTGACTTTCTAAAATTTCGTTTTATCAGTTGTTTGAGTTCTTGGTAAAATTTTGCTGTTGGACTTCAAAGCTATTCATGAAGTGTACGGATCTGAACACAATAAAATCTGCAATAAACTATAGCTTGATACTTGGAAATGATATCTTGCCTGTTATAATTAAATTCCCTATTGTTAATCAGCTTGTTGTGACCCCTTTCCCCCATTTTTTTGCGAACTTTGGATGACCTAATTTATCACGCGGACGTCAGCGAAAGAACTTGAGTGGCTTGATTTTGCTACGTAAGGTCTCAACTCCGTGGCAAATGTTTATTTTTTAAATGAACAACGGATTATCTCTTTACGAAACATCAGATCTTCAAAGCCTAATAAATAAGCTTGTTACAGATGGACACGTTATACAGCTTTTTTTTGCCGTAGAACTAAATTTTATGAAATCTCTGCACTGATGTAAAGTGCCATTTTCGCGAAAAAAGAGGTCTGACCGCGCTCTGCAAACATTTGCGTGCGGGAAGTGCAGACGACACTCGGGCGTTTTCGCCAAATATTCTATCAGTCGGAAGGGAATCGGAAGGGAATTCATCCTTAAATTTATTAGCATATGTATCCTTTTTTTCAAATCTATAGCAAATATTCTTAGATTAAATTTCGATACTGTTCTAATTTTAGCTATTACCCACAATGCCTCAAATCCAATATGGCAGCCCCCGCAAAAAACGCCCACGCAAACGATGAAATCTGAACATGATAGACTTCGGTGATTGTCTGTCTTTACATGGATTTACACTGGGTTTGGGATTAGGTTCTGTATCTGTATTTTGTCTCACGTAATGCATGTATGTTACCTATTTAACGAACTCAGTTCGTTAATAAAATGATGTACATGTAAACTCGTTATCTAGTTCTAGTTCTGCATCAGTCATGAGATTATTTAGCTACTATAATGTATTAAAGGTGAAGTGCAAAGGTTTTCATATTTTTCTGTTTATGCTCTTCACTGGTTAACTAATGTTGTAACTATCAGTCTATTAACTTCGTTTGGTTTTATTTGAAGTATTTCGTTTCCTAGTAGCTTTAGAAAAGTGCTTCAAAATTGGTATCTCAAATCCCGCCAGTTTTAGAAATGAAATCCACATCGCTTATATGCTCTTGTTTGGCGCTGGTTTGTGACGTCACATCAGACCACCTGGCTGGACGTCAATACTTGTAACGTTGAGCCTTCGGGAGGCTGGTCTGATGTGACGTCACAATCAAGGAAAGATAAGCGATGACGGTTTGCAAATCAGAATTCAGCTTGGCTTAGGGTACCAACTAGTTAAAAGCTTCTAACAGAGAAACTACTTCACAATAAACGAAGCAAAGTAGATAGAAATATCGGTCTATCATTGTTCAACCAATATAAAATATAAAAATGAGAATCTAAAAACCTTTGCATTTCACCTTTAAGAAGCTCATCATTAAGGGCTCCACATTGATTGTGTATCCTCTGGATATACTGAATACAAGCAAACACATGCAAACAGCATAAACATCAACTACAAGTGAGATAACTTTGGTCACTTGATTCAGTCATCTCGTGTTGACATTTGTGACAATCATCTGGGTCATTGATGACTTTGCACATGTACATTGTAGTACTTCAAGTGCAGCTGTCTGTTTATTGTACACTGCAATAAAGATGCAATTATTAATCATGATACAAAAATATAAAGATTTTAATTCATGCAGCTTTCAATGTTACATGTTATCCCTGATATCACATTATCCTGATCGAGTATAAACTCGGCAATTCATTGGATAAATTCATTCCCACTATGTACAATACATATGGCACTACTGTCTAATATATTGCCTGAGTGGTACATCCAAAGAAACAATGTGGACTCCTGGAATATCCTCACCATAATATTCATTATGTCACATGTTACTTATGTGACACCTTTTTGTTACTTACATGTCACTATCAGTGCTGCTTAATTAAGTATTAGAACACGCTTAAAATTTTTTTACCAAAAAATATGTCTATTGTGTGCTTGTTCACTCTCATACCAAGAATATATATCATCAATTGGGTAGATTCACCCAATCAAATCAGACAATTTTTAATCAGAAGAAGAAAATATGAAAAATGCATAATTCTCTGCATTACTTATGTGACAGAGTACAAATCAAGCTCTGTGAACTAATCAAGTGAATGAAAAGAGTTGTAACATTTCCCATAAAAGAAGGTAGGATGCTACTCTAGTATACTTTTGAGGTTGTAGCTGTAAAGTATTTTTGAGATCTGGCGTAAGCCAGAGGCTCTTTAGAATGCTGTAGGGAAATGGACAAAAGTGCAAACCGACTCGCGCTGCATGAAAGTAGTTCCACAGAGATGAGTTCCCACTTAGTGGTTTCATCCTTAGTGGTTGAAAGGCTTTTGTATGTCTATATTTAGTCACTAATAGTCACTTGGCATATATTTGATCCCTTATCTGCATTAAATATTACTCTGTTCATTGTTTTCCCACAAAATATGAGATTAATACGCTCTAAAGTATGGCAGACTGGTATCGTCACTTTACCAAAGCTTGGACTCTGCTGAGAAAATTATACAGTTTAGCTGGTTAGGTGTATATGTGAGAGATGCTCTACCATAGCAGCCAACCTGGCCACCATTGTCTCATTATCACCTTTGCAGGCCACTGTTTGCTTTTCTCACAAGAGCAAGCTGTAACATATCTTATAATCTTTTCCTATCTTGTACTCCACCAGTCAACCTGTGAGATAACCAGAAAGTGTAATACATGTCTTGTCTTATCCTACCTTGTGACATAACCATCATCAACCTTGATGTCCAGCCCTTCTCACTCATAACACTAAATCAATCTCTATGTATGTTCTGTACAAACTGACCTTAATCCCCTGGGTATTTAGGCCTAGACTTCATTCCACTGGCCCCTTTTTCCATCGAATTCTCAACAGGTCAGTTTGCAGTTTCAACGGAACACCAACAATACCATGTTTAAAGAAGGTATCATATTTCTTTCTTTATGCTGGTTAAATTAACATGGTGGTCATGGTGTTCATCTGGAATCCCGAACTGACATATTGGAGGAATTATGTATCAAGATGAAGAGCAAAATTCAGCTATTTTGGTTGAGTCAAGGTTGGATGAGCACCTACTGTAGTGTCTAATTGGACGGAAATTAATTGGGTAACACATGGTTAGCGTAACGTGTGCAACTTCCCTCATTATAGGACTACCTTTCATTGTTCCCACAGATCAATTTCACATAAACTACGATAAAAGTAACTCCGAAAATGGAAGTCATTGTGATATAATATTCGGCTTCCATTTTCGGATTTACTTTTATCCTAGGACTGCCTTTCTTTGGTATGTTCAACTTCATTATGTCGGTACCTTTTAAGAAGGGTCGTTCGCGCCATAAATCCAAACGTTTAATAAATTTAAACGTTTAACTTGCCCCAACCAATCAGATGTCATGAATTGACATTTGGAAGACCTTTCCTGTCCAAAAGCAAACGTTTGCTGTTGTAACGTCCAATACTTTAGACATTTCCTGTCAAAAGGCAAACTTTCCAGTAGTAATATTCGAGACTTTTAAACGTTTCCGGTGTAAGGGAAATCGTTACCGGTTGTGATCGTCCAGTCAGATTTTTTTATTGCTGCTGTGTTACTCAAACCTCAACATCAACACGTGTCCACTGGCAAAACGTTTCCGCTATGTAGTCTGTTTGAACCAATCAAAATAACCCTTACAAATATTCGCGCATATTGTATTCCTCATGCCCACCGTGCATAATGTCCTGCGCAAATTGTCCCGGTGCCAAAGATATTCTCCAAAACCTTATTTGTAAGAACGGTTTTCATTGGTTAAAATACACTACATACCGGAAACGTTTGCCAGTGGAGATTTGCATGTGTTGCTGTAGATGTTGGAATGCACGCGGCCCAAATAAAAAATCTGATTGGACGACCACAACCGGAAACGTTATCCTTTTAACCGGAAATCTTTAAAAGACCAAATTTTTCTTTTGACAGGAAACGTCTGAAGTCGTGAATTTACAACTGGAAACGTTTGCTTTTTAACAGGAAAATGTCAGTTCATAACATCTGATTGGTTGGTTCAAGTTTAAATGTTTAAACTTTTTAAAGCTTTACAATTTTTAAACGTTTAAGAAGTTAAAAGGATGCGTTTATGGCGCGAACGGCCCTTCATATACCTTGTCACAGGATGTAACTTGTGATTGCGTTTTAGCCACATACATTCGTGCCTGGTGCCACCTGTGCCTAACTTGAAATTAAATATATAATTGTGCGTTTATTTCATTACAAACTTATCCCCCAATAACCCAGCTACCAGATGTCATTAAAGCCCATAGGCTCTAGTTACTCTTGTCTGGCTGAGTGAGCAAACTTCAAAAAAGGAATAAAAGTGTTACTTGCGTGATGTGAAATCGGCCAACAGGGCTGAAACAATGAAGTTGACTATATAAACCATGACTGGTCTGAAATAAATATATGCATCTGTAAACCATGACATTTGAAAAAGCATATGAATCTGTAAACCATGACAGGGCTGACACAATTGCACGAATGTGTATTAAATCCATATGACTGAAACAGGTATATGAATTGGTAAACCATGACATTTGAAACAAGTGTCTGTGATCAGTGTTACACATGATGTTACATGTTTTTGGCTAATTAATTACCACCATTATTTTCTCACTCTTCATCAGCTTGAGTTTATTTTGTCATAGGCCTGATATCTGACCATTTCCAGTCTCTATCAGTGAGGTTTCCGAAAGCTCTCCAAGCATTATGCTTCATTTCTCATGCATGTCATCTCCTCAGTCCTGGAACAATTGGACTGCCTTGTGATGTGATCTCGTGGCTGGGAGATGGCTGACCTGCTCGTAAAGATGATCAGTTGTCTGTCATTTCACATACATCAGCCTGACTGGTGCACCATTCACCGACTGCTGTCATAAAACTATTGATCGACTCTAAACTAACGGACCCATTAACTCATCTCATCTGGATCCTCCTTCGTATCATTAAGGTTCGAGAAGAGCGTTTGAGAAAATAACTGTCCTGACACAGAAATGGTAATGGCCTCCCTTCACGAGACCCTGTGTTATCCTGCAGACATGAAGGAAAAGTTTTGAAACCATATAAATTTGATGATGCCCAGCCATTTGTAAGTTGTGCATGTATGTACTAGCCATGAAAGGCAGAATTAAGCTTCTCGGCAGTAGGCTTTCAATTGTTCAAAAATCAAGATGAGACTTTCTCATGGCGTCATGTGAGAGATTGCGACCTGTCCATGAAGAGGAAGTGTGTCCGTCATTTTGCATACATGGGCACTCCATTGACTGACCACTGTCACAGAATATCGACTGATTTAACCAGTGAACCCATTAAGCTGTCTCATCTTGACCCACCCACAAGAGATGAGATGATCATCTGAGAGACTCACTGTTATGTTGCAGAAATAAAAGGTTGATTTTTCATACGAGTTTTTCATATTGTTTTGACTTTCATATTACTGAAAAGCCTCCCATGTACATGTAGACTCTGTTTTGTACCCAGGCTATTTTTCTCCGTTCTCTCCTGACTTGCCTTAAAGATGATCTAAATAATGATACAAGTTTTCTACTATTCCTGCCTATCAAATGATGCATATTCATTCACTGTTATGGTGCATGCAAATTCAACAATTTATAGTTTGTACAAATATCCAGTAGAATAGTTCTTGAGGTGTTTGGAATATTTCTAACGAATAATCTTGAAGTACATTAATTCACAAGTTATCAAGCGAAAATTAGATTATGACCAGAGAACACTTTGTCTTTGTTTGTAACATGCTTTCTGAGACTACTTCACCCATTATCAGACAGCACAGGTGTGTACTAGAGTATTGAAGAAGGGTATATGATAGAAATAATGGTAACACTTGTTAGTGTAACTATGTACTGGAAGTATGATTACAGGTAAATCCTTGGATCTTTCAATCACAAGAAATGAAATTTCCAACCATAAATTTGTTAGAACAGAAAGTTGGCAAAATGGTCCGTATCAAGCAGCTAAATCCATTATTTCTTATTTCTTTTAGTGATTGAAAAGGGTGATCAAATTTATTAGAACCACTGCTTAAATTTTGTGCACAAAATGGGGGTGATTGAATATTACATTATCATTACTACACAACTACAAACAATTAACAGGGATCAAAGCTCACCCAATTCAAATATGTTTTGATTGTGTAGGTGTTGACTTAAAAATAAAGTGTACCAAATATTTCTTACCACTAATTACTACTGAAGACAGGAATTTTTTGTTTCTGTGTCTCGTTCCCGAGCATCCGAGTGTAGCCACATTTGTCCTAGCTTGTGCTGCAATGTTGAGGATTGGAGCATCATTATAGATTTGCCAAACACGACCTCCACAACAATGGCTTGATCTAATAGAATGTTTTGGTGTTGCTCTCAATAAATCGACTGACTAAATCATGCCAACCTTACCAAGAAAATCATGGCGGCTCCCAGAGGGTCAGAAATAATAATAATGACTGTATTGCAAACTCAAGGTTCATTAAAAATCATGACACAATTTCAGATGTCCTATCACATCATGTCAGCATGAATAGTAATGTTCCACATCATTACAAATGGCGAGACACCAACTCCAATAACTAAAAATTAACTGACAATATTATTGTCACAACATAGAACTTGATTTCTGAAACTCTTTTTAACGTTCCTTAGTCATTCCTGAAAGATTCCTGTTATTTATGAACAAATAAGACACAGATATGAATAAAAAACAAATTTCCTCTCTTCTGTAGCAAGAAATAATTGGTAGATTTTATTTATACATGTACATGTAAGTAAATATCTTTACAGTAGAAATGTATTTGAATTTGAAGCATTTTGTTAATGCAGAAAAGTGTTAAGCTGATGTTGTGTATGTGAAGAAGTGAGCACATAGCTAAGTCATGGCCTGTTATACAATGTAATTACTTCTGGTTTATTTACAGTTTCTGGGTTCTTGACTTTGACATTAGAATTCAGCTGTACCAATATGAAATTAAATGACATGGGCCGTGCTTTCTGTAAGATTCAGTTGGCTTTTTGGGCTTCAGAGAAGCTGTTGACTACATGCAGTGACTGATTATCTGTTTAGTGCTGATGAATTCATTTGACTGCATTCCAATGATCCGATGAAGGTCCAATGATCCGGAGGTACCTGTAGGATGACGTGTTTAGGCTGACCACTTGATGCCAGGATTATTGTTCTCTAGTCTTGGGTGTCTGCCCATATGGCCTTAATCATGCCACTATATCTTCACCAGCAGTTGTTCCTAATTTGATCATGATAGCACTTGTCTGACACACTATATGAAGGAGGTCCAACTATTCACCAATACAGTGCTGCTCTTGTCTTACACTGCAAGCCTTGAGCATACACAAGGCTTTGGGCAAGGCTTTGGTGTAAGACCTCCCATTGAAAAGGTAATATCCTGGACAAAAAACTGACAATACAACTTGCAGCAGATCCTTTGTCAATTATATTTCGTGAGTCTTACACCAAATCGTTGCCAGGCTTTGTCCCACTCCTTTGTCCAGTCCCATTTCTACCTGTCTGTTTATATATAGAGAGAATGGAGGGTGAGGAAGCTTTCAACAATGGCCCAGATTATCAAAAATTAATTATTATTATTATTATCAGATTATCAGATTATTATTATTGGCCCAATGTCTGCCCATAGGCCCAGATTATCAAAATACCTACCTGAATATGCTATCTCAGAAATCAACTAATTCTGATGATGACATTCTCTTGAGTACTAACAAAGAATTAGCTTGTATTTGTAGTTGTACAATCGGATTAGTTGTAAGAAAATTTGTTATATTCCACTGACCAAAATTTTTATACAATTACATGTAAGTACATGTATTATGGTGTCTATAGCCATCTTTCATTTTTATGTCGCCTTACGAAGTAAAGAGGAGATATTGTGGGGGGGGGGGGGGAGAGGATGTTGTTGTCGGCATTGGTATCCCTGACCTGGAAATGATAAGGTTTTTGGTTTAGCAAATTCAAAAATATCAAGAAAAATTCAGAAAAAATATAAATAAAAAAAAATGGGTATTCCACCCCCCATATGGAAAGTTTGCTGCAGTTGTCAGCTGTCAATGGATGATTACGAAACTTGGTACACATGTCTCTTATGATTAGAGTATGTACCTGTGCTATTTTTGAGATGAAATATTAATTTTTGTCCAAATTATGGCAAATGATAGATTTTTGTGTTAATAGCAGAATTGTACATGTAGGCCTTCTGCATGTACATAGCAAGTTACTGCAGTTGTCAGCTCTCAATGGATGATTATGATTGGAGGATGCACCTGTGCTATTTATGAGATAAAATATTAATTTGTGTCTAAATTATGAGGTTTTGGACTTAGTAATTTGCCAATTATAAGGTTTTTTGTTAGACAAAAATGTACTGAAAAATTGTCTGAATTTGTCAGGTTTCATTGAATGATTATGAAACTTGGTACACATATTTCATATGATTAGAGGATGTCCCTGTACTGTTTAGGAGATGAAATATTAATTTTTGTTCAAATTTTGAGGGTTTCGTCTTAGTAATCTGCCAATGATAATGTACATACATGCATGTGCACCTATACATGGAGATTTTGCTGAAGCTGTCAGCTTTCATTGGATGAGTTTGACACTTGCTACAAGTTCAATGTGATTCGAGGATGTGCATGTACTATTTAAGAAATATGACATTAAATATGAATTTTTGTCCTAATTATCGCAGTATACATGTAGACTTTGAACGTTTTCATTGATAAGGTTTTTGTTGGGCAAAAATGTACATGTAGATCTGTACATGGAAACTTTGCTGAACCTTTCGTGGGATGATTATAAAACTTGATGGACATGTTTCATGTTTTCCTAGGTCAGACCTTTCCAGCAGTAATCCCATATGGAACTCAACTATCCAGCAGTAATCTCAGGCCTATCCAGCAGTAATTCCACATGGGACTGGTCTATCCAGCAGTAATCCCACACGGGACTGGCCTATCCAGCAGTAATCTCAAAAGGGACTGACCTATTCAGAAGTAATCTCGCACTGGACTGCCCTATGCAGCAGTAATCCCACACGGCACTGACCTATCCAACCATAATACTACATGGGACTGACCTATCCCGCTGTAATCCCACACAGGTCTAGCCTATCCAGCAGTAATTCCACACGGGACTGGCCTCCCCAGCAGTAATCCCACACAGGATTGCTGTATGCAGCAGTAATCCCATGCTTGACTGCCTATGCAACAGTAATCCCACACGGGACTGACATATCCAGCAGTAATCCAATACGAGACTCACATATCTAGGAGTAATCCCAGACGGGACTGGCCTATCCAGTAGTAATCCCTCATGGGACTGGACTATCCAGCAGTAATCCCACACAGGACTGGTGTATCCAGCAGTAATAACACACAGGGCTGGCCCATCCAGCAGTAATCCTACACAGGACTGGCCTATCCAGCAGTAATCACGCATGGGACTGACCTATTGAGCATTAATCCTGCACTGCAATGGCTTGTGCAGCAGTAATCCCACTGCACTGACCTATCTAGCCATAATCCTACATGGGATTGACCTACATGTATCTGGCAGTAATCCCACATGGAACTGATGTTATTGTTTGTACCATCTACTGTATTGGGAGACTTTAATGACAAGTGTACTGACTGGGATGCTCATCATAGTGATAGCGAACTAAAAATGAAATTTTTCAATCTACTTTCTGGCAACAACCTATTTCAATTAATTAAGGAACCGACTAGATATACCGATCAAACAGCCAATATTCTTGATCTCATTATTACTGACAGTCCTGCGTATATAACAGATTTTGGAGTGGCACCCCCACTTGCTAACCTCGATCCCTGTACCATCTATTGTTGCTTAAAATTTTCGTACAGTAATAAACCACCAGCCTATAAACGCCTTGGGATATGGGATTATAAAGCTGCTGATCTCATACAGCTTAATTTATCTCTATCATACATGTACATACCATGGGACACAGTTTTAAATATCTTTGATGATATTGACGACGCTATATATGTGTGGAATAACCTTTCCCTTTCATGCTGCAGGGAATACATCCCTAACAAAGTCGTGACAATTCGTCCAAGAGATAAACCATGGGTAACCAATGACGTTCGGAGAAAATACCACATAAGAGATCGAGCGTTTAAACGATTTAAGCAATCTCATCGCGATGATCATAGACTATCTTTCATAATAGCTCGGAAAGAGGCTAATAGAGTAAAACATATGGCGGTGTGGAGGTATACTGATAAATTGAAGAGCAAACTTTCTAACCCCAACATTGATCCGCGTACATACTGGTCCCTCATGAAGGGCATCCTTGGGAATAAAGTCAAACCCCAGATACCGAATTTAATTGTTGATGGCCCACTCACATCTAACCAACAAGAAAAAGCAAATGTACTATGTACTTTCTTTCAATCACAGTCATGTCTATCTGCCCAAGTCACTATACCTGATCTTCCACCATTTGAATATGTCACCGATCAACGGCTCGATGAAATATCAACAAACGAGAGCGAAGTTACTTCCCTGTTAAAATCATTGAAAATAAAAAAATCTACTGGTGATGATAATATCAGCACATATATGCTGAAGCATACTGCTCCACAAATAGGTTGAAAAGCTCCATCGATTACAAAATGTTTCAACCTATCACTATCTACAGGAGTTTTCCCTGCAGCATGGAAACTTTCACGTGTCTGTCCAGCATACAAAAAGGGAGATCGCCAAGACCCTTCAAATTACAGACCCATATCCCTCCAACCTGTCCTTTCCAAAGTGCTAGAAAAAATTGTGTTCAAGAGAATCTATGAATACTGCTTATCTAATAACCTCCTAATAGAAGAAAATTCCGGCTTCAAACCAGGCGATTCCACCGTGAATCAAATGATTAAAATAGTTCACACCATTTATCAGTATCTTGATAAAGGCCATGATGTATGCGCAGTCTTCCTAGATGTAAGCAAAGCCTTCGATGAAGTTTGGCACGACGGTCTTCTGTTCAAATTGAGAAAAATTGGCATTTGCGGAAGACTATACGAGTGGATAAAAAGCTACCTAGAAAGTAGAAGAATTAAAGTTGTCCAAAATGGTGTTGAATCCAAAGTTAATCATATCAATGCTGATGTTCCTTAGGGTTCGGTCCTTGGGCCGTTGCTATTCCTCATATATGTAAATGACATCAAAGATGACATTCAATCACATATAAATTTATTCGCTGACGATACATCCCTCCTTGAACCCATACTTGATATACAAATTGCAGAATGGAGAATCAACAAAGACCTTGACTACCTATCCAGATGGGCAGCTCAGTGGCTTGTAACGTTCAATGCACTGAAGACTGTATTCTTGTATATATCCTTGAAGCATAACCCAACATACCCTCAATTATATCTTGATAATGTAGAAATCAGAGTATTACCTCTCATAAGCACTTAGGAGTAATTCTCCAAGAAAACATGAAATGGGATGAACATATTGATTCTATCTGCTCGAAATCCTCCAAAAACTTAATGTCATGTGTAGAACAAAACACAACCTTGAAAGAAAATGTTTGGATTGCTTACACAAGAGTACAGTCTGTCCTCTTGATTATAGTGATGTTGTATTTGACGGCTGCACGTTGACTAATTCTGTGTTTTTAGAAAAAATACAAAGACAGGCTGCAGTTATATGTACTGGTGCCATGCGAAGAACTTCGTATTCAAAATTGTTAAATGAATTAGGCTGGGAAACACTTTCTCAACGTAGAAAGATGCATCGTCTTGTTTTATTCTATAAAATATTAAAATGTGAGGCACCTGTATATCTTCAACGTTTACGTCCGAATAAAGTATCTTTGGATATGCAAAGAAATTATAACCTGCGGAATTCTGACCAGTATAGAACATTTCGGTGTCGTCTCACTTGTTTTCAAAATTCGTTCTTCCCACAGACTTCTAAAGATTGGAATTCTCTTCATGCTTCCGTCCGAAATGCAACCTCATTAACTATGTTCAAGGCCAAATTCTTTACTAACCAACCCTCATACCTTAATAAAATATACAATTCCCTCCGCGGATATACCTCAGTCCTACTGTGCAGGATGAGGCTAGGTTTTAGTTCTTTAAATGGTCATTTGTTTAAGTATAACATCTCTCCAATCTCTATCTGCCATTATTGTAATCACAACAATGAAGACCCTTATCATTTCCTCTTGAGTTGCCCCATGTTCGCCGCTCTGAGAAAGCCAATGCTCACCTCGATTACAAACTTGATCTGTCCTGGTGTACTCCACTCTCTTCTAATTCATGACTGCCCAAATTACCTATTAAATTTATTATTGCGTGGCTCTTCTGACTTTGATTATGAAACACATATGTCTGTTTTTGGAATAGTCCAAAAGTTCATTGGAGCATCCAAACGTTTTCATGCTCATGAGAACACTCTCAACCGGTGACAGATGAAGCTAATCAAACCAGTGCTTTACCAGTTGTGTAAATAAAATTTATTCGACCCATTGTAAATAAGCTAGAATTATATGAAGTAACGACATACCCACTTCTACATAGGTATTATCTATAAAATCCCACTACCTTCAAACGCATGTTAATTGTCATTGAACCATTAATTGATTTTTCTATGTAAATCATCATTTTGTTATTATGTCTCCCCCAACTATGTTGGGGGGAGACATCTAGTGTTTGTGCTGTCTGTCTGGTTGGATGGATGTCTGTCTGGATGGATGTCTGGATGGATGTCTGTCTGTCCGTCCCCTTACCTTGTCTGCAAGATATCTTGAGAACTACTGGATGGAATTTCACCAAACTTGGATGGAAGCTTCATTGGGATAGCCCCCCCATTTGATTAGGTTTTGGTGTGTGTATGTGTATTCATCCGTGTCCGGTGTCCGTCCGTCCGTCCATCTACTGGTACATGTATATACAGGCCTTGTCTGCAAGATGTCTTGAGAACTACTGGACGGAATTCCCTCAAACTTGGATAGAAGCTTCAGTGGGATAGCCCCCTCATTTGATTAGGTTTTGGTGTGTGGGCGTGCATTCATCCGTGTCCGGTGTCCGTCCGTCCGTCTATCTACTGGTACATGTATATACAGGCCTTGTCTGCAAGATATCTTGAGAACAACTGGATGGAATTTCACCAAACTTGGATGGAAGCTTCATTGGGATAGCCCCCCATTTGATTAGGTTTTGGTGTGTGTGTGTGTGCATTTGTCCGGTGTCCGTCCGTCCGTCCATCTACTGGTACATGTATATACAGGCCTTGTCTGCAAGATATCTTGAGAACTACTGGACGGAATTCCCTCAAACTTGGATAGAAGCTTCAGTGGGATAGCCCCCTCATTTGATTAGGTTTTGGTGTGTGGGCGTGCATTCATCCGTGTCCGGTGTCTGGCCGTCCGTCTGTCTACTGGTACATGTATATACAGGCCTTGTCTGCAAGATATCTTGAGAACAACTGGATGGAATTTCACCAAACTTGGATGGAAGCTTCATTGGGATAGCCCCCCCATTTGATTAGGTTTTGGTGTGTGTGTGTGCATTCATCCGTGTCCTGTGTCCGTCCGTCCGTCCATCTACTGGTACATGTATATACAGGCCTTGACTGCAAGATATCTTGAGAACTACTGGACGGAATTCCCTCAAACTTGGATAGAAGCTTCAGTGGGATAGCCCCCTCATTTGATTAGGTTTTGGTGTGTGGGCGTGCATTCATCCGTGTCCGGTGTCCGTCCGTCCGTCCATCTACTGGTACATGTATATACAGGCCTTGTCTGCAAGATATCTTGAGAACAACTGGATGGAATTTCACCAAACTTGGATGGAAGCTTCATTGGGATAGCCCCGTCATTTGATTAGGTTTTTGGTGTGTGTGTGTGCATTCATCCGTGCCCGGTGTCCGTCCATCCGTCCATCTACTTGTACATGTATATACAGGCCTTGTCTGCAAGATATCTTGAGAACTACTTGACGGAATTTCACCAAACTTGGATGGAAGCTTCAGTGGGATAGCCCCGTCAGTTGATTAGGTTTTGGTGTGTGTGTGTGTGCATTCATCCGTGTCCGGCGTCCGTCCATCCATCTACTTGTACATGTATATACAGGCCTTGTTTGCAAGATATCTTGAGAACTATTGGACGGAATTTCACCAAACTTGGACAGAAGCTTCAGTGGGATAGCCCCCTCATTTGATTAGGTTTTGGTGTGTGTGCGTGCATTCATCCGTGTTTGGTGTCCGTCCATCTACTTGTACATGTATATACAGGCCTTGTCTGCAAGATATCTTGAAACTACTGGACGGAATTTCACCAAACTTGGATGGAAACTTCATTGGGATAGCCTCTCATTTGTTTAGGTTTTGGTGTGTGTGTGCGTTCATCCGTGTCCATCGTCCGTCCGTCCGTCCATCTTCATGTACATGTATATACAGGCCTTGTCTGCAAGATATCTTGAGAACTACTGAACAGAATTTCACCAAACTTGGAAGGTTCATTGGAATAGCCCCCTCATTTGATTAGATTTTGGTTTGTGCGTGCATTTATCCTTGTCCATTGTCCGTCCATCCATTCATCTAATTGTACATGTATATACAGACCTTGTCGGCAAGATATCAGGAGAACTACTTGACACTTATTGCCCACTCAACGCAAGGGCAATGGGGGAGACGTATGTTTTTGCTTAAAAAAACAACCAGCATAGGCTTCATGCCGGAGCGGCAACCCAAGGGTCAAAGCGGAACCTCTAGTTTGTAATCATTTTGTTTTTTAACGGTTTATTGTGTTTTTCTCTGTATGTAAATTATTATATGTATGTTATCTGAGGAGAGTGCCCCGTGGCCTTGTGGCTGTGCACAATCCTCATAAAATTAAATAAAGCAGTACATTACATTACAGATAATCTACTCCAGACAATATTGTCTGTACCACATCATCTACTGCAGACGTTATTCTCTGTACCGGATCATCTAAGTCAGACAGGCGTTATTGTCTGTACCAGATAATCTGTCAGATGTTTTTGTCTGTACCAGATCATCCATGTCAGACATTGTCTATACCAGATCATCTATTCCAGACGTTATTGTCTAGCAGATCCTCTATTCCACACATTGTTGTCTGTACCAATAACTCGAGAACTATTCAACCGATTGACTTCAAACTTGGAGAGTGTCTTGACATTGGTGAGAGGATGGTTGGATCTTGACACATTCCTTGTTGTTAAGGCTGCCGCGTAAGCGTGCAGCCTTATTGGATTGGCTTGGTCTCATGGGGGCTAAAATCGCTTTGTCCGCAAGATTGCGAGAAAACAAAGCAGAGTTGGGACTTACGGTCACAGAGCCAAATGTGGAGAAGATATTGATCTGGAAATTCGTAACAATTTGGGTTGTCTCAGATGAAGGGAAGTCTGTCTTTCAAGCTCAAATTGTTCGCAAATTGTTCGTCGAAAATTCTAAACTTCCAGTTTGAAAAAAAGGCAGAACTTGCGCAGAGACGTCTTCGCGCATACTGCTAAATGGGCTCTCGTGAGACTTTTACGAGATCTGCTTGCAAGTTCCGGTCCGGTTTCGCCATTTTGGACATGCACACTTCGACCGGCAGAAATAATGTAATTCAAGTGATATTTAAAGTTGACGGCGGTATAAATACCACTCCATTGGCACGCTGAACCTACGCACAATCAAAAGATGAGGCCCAAGCGAGCCGACGATAGGGCAGTCCTCCCATTCTCATCTTTAAAGACGGACGTGCGTGACGAAAACTGGACACCCACTGATGTACCCAACGACAGTGGAGAGATTTCGAAGTTTCCACAGATCTCACAGTTTAAGAGTTAGAAACTGACAGTGCCGCAAATGTGCTTATTAACTATAGATACGTCAACAAATCTGATGTCAAATCAAAAAGTTACTCATTGACCAAACAAAGGCTCTTGTGAAAAGTTATCGGCAGCCAAACGATCAGACGTCACATTGAAAAACACAGGTGGTGGTGTAGCCTAACATACTCTGCAGGGATGTATCAGCTGTTCAAACAAAAGACATACACTCACTTTGAGGTAACCAAACCACAACTACTGCTTGAAAAACCCCCATCATTGGATGTATCTGGAAATGAAGTACAAGTGTCCCTGAAAATCCGTGCACCAGATAATAAACAGTACACTATTAATCTGTACCATACTACATGTACTTCCAGGGCATTGGTTAACGGTAAAGGCACGAATGTTTTTATCGATGATCGTCTTCCAGTTAATGTTACGGTAGATGCCATATTGTGTAACTGCGCATGCGTAGTGGCCCAAATACACGCAATATGGCGTCTACCGTAACATGGGGAAAGTCAGGGTCGATGTGAAAACGGCTCTTGTACAGCTGATCACCAGCGCCAGAAACTTTAATAAAAGCGACAATCGTGGAAAAGAAGGAATTAGCTTCCCGAAAATAACAGGTACTTAGCATCAAAATGAATTTTTATACGGTACGGGTTATAGCACACGGAGATCACTGAACGCCATGTGTGACTATCATCCGAAGGTATTATTGATAGGAACAGTTGTGGCTAGGGCAAATCTCAAGTAACAGTTCAAAATTTCTCAAAAACTCAATTCTTCAAATTCAAGTTTTTAATCTGATTTACCTAGATGAAAAAGTGCCTAAAACCCCCCTGCTGTTACGATATTCAAGAAAATATTATTCCAACAAATTTAATCTCATAATTTTGTTGACATGTTACACTGAACTCCCTAATAGTGGAACAGTCTGTTGAGAGAAATGAGCCCACTGAGTCAACATCCATCTTAGCTTTCTAAGGGCATTTCACGTTTCACTTAACACTACCCTTAGCTTATCGCTATGATTCGGCAAGTATTTCACACGGTGCCACCTCTCAGCCGCAAAGGACATATTTCTGGAGGGACATAATCCTGTTCGAAAGTTGTTCCTGAAGCATCAAGTCACATGCCCACCGCATTTAAACGAGCCATTGAAATTATCTGTATTTAAATAGTTTGACCTGGGCATCTCAGACCTCAGACATATCAGTCTCATTTGAGTGCAGATGCGCAAGACTGGGGGATTCTATGCGAGACCAAAATGAAATTGTGCGAATCAGCTATGTTAGTTCTCACTCTAAGGGAGCATGCTTCTTTGTTTTTCTTAAGAAAAATTATATTACTAACGACCTTACCTATTTTAAATTAACAACATCGGTGACGGTTCACAGGAAAATGATAAGCTTTTTATTTTGTGGTAGGGGCATTTCGAGGCCCACCAAGGGATCATTTCAGTCGATGGCTTTCTGGAGGTGTGTCCTCGTTTTATGAATGTGATTGCGCCGATTTTGGATCTCATGGGATCAATCGGAGGTGACCAATTGGGAAATGCCCTAATATACTCAGATATCATCCATTACTGCATGGCTATGAGCAGAAGTTTCTACGTGTGATCGTGCCATGCGTTAGGATGATGGTCAACATCGTGGAGTCAGGACATTGATCTTGGCAATGCAGAACTAGAGGAAGGAGATAAATCTGTCAGTGTCCTCAATGTCTCCCGATGGAGAAAAAAAACATGTGCGTTCAAATTCTACAATGCCTGAAAAAAAATGGAGAAACTAGTTGGAATACATGACAGTATGGTGAAAAAAAAGTTTCAGTAGGGGTGACAAGCTGAAGTACCAGGAAGACAAGTAAAAAAAATAGTTACTTCTGGACGGTAACTTTCAAAAACCTGAACGGATTCTTTGCAAATTTTGTATGTGGATAACTTGCCACAGGATATCACTCGAGAATGCTTTTCATGATGGGTACTGAATGTTAAGGTTCCAAGCCAAATAATTAGTTTCAACGTCGGGGGGACTTCAGACGCTCTGGTTTTCATTAAAATTTTCTCTGAAGCACCAAAATAATTAATGGAATAAATCATCAAATTATTGTACTTCGTACATTTCATCCTAAGGTAACTAAAGCATTACACATAACACAACCCATACACGTCATGATCCAATTTTGGGAAATAGGAAAAACTCTCTCAAGATCACAGCCAGGCCTTAATTTAAGGAGTGCTGATGGTAACCTCAAACAGGTTACCATGAATTCTACACTGGTAACCTGTGGGAACCTATTGCATAATTATTAACCTAATGTCATATTATTAGTCAAAATTATGGGGACCTGAAAGTAGGTTACCACTATTTTTCATATGGCAACCTCCAGGGAACCTGAAAACAGGTTACCACCTTAAATTGAGGCCTGACAGCCAAACATCAAAACCATAAAATCACACAGGTAACGGCAGCCTTTCGAAGTCCACGAGTTCTAGTTGATAAGGTTTTTGTTATGCATAAAATCATATGTACATGTAGCCCTGTACATGGAAAGTTTGCTCTACATATATGTTTTCAATACTGCTGCAGCTTCAGCGGGAGACCCCACAAGGCGAGATATTGGGGTTCTCAGAATGCTTGTTGTCTGTTCAGTGTCTGGACTTTTCCAGAAATGTTCCATGCATGCATGCACAAGGTGGCAGTGAAATGGACTTGGTGTATGAGTTTGCATGTTGAGGAGTTGAGAGAAGGCAGAATGTTGTAAAATCTTAACCGTTTTATGAAAACAAGGAAAATGGCCACCCAGCTCTACCATGGTTTCTGACATGCACAAATTTTACCATGTATTACCCACTGAATATGAATGGGGTTTATCACAGGATATCTTCTTGTGTTAAGCACTTGATTTCCCAGTACAAATATTCAAAAAGAAATCTGCTATTTTTATTGGATCGTAGACAAGATTGGAAGGAAATCTGGCCAATCAGATGTGTATATCTTTGTAATTTCAGGAGCTGTGATGATGGAGAATGTGACGGATGGATGGACGGCGTTGATGGCTGACCCACTATGACAGCATGGGTAACAAACTGTGTGCTCCACTGCTCAAGAAGACCTACAGGCATGAAGATTACCCATTCCGTGTCAGGAAAGATTCACATATCTTAAGGTGAGAGCTCTAAACTCATGCTGAAGGAGGAGACTGGCTTGATGGGAGGAGTGGTAATTTTTCCTCAGTATGGTTGATGATATTTCTTACAATAGTTCATTTGCCAGTTCCCACATGATGCACCAGTGCCTAGAGGCTGGGCGGCACAGACAGAAAAAGGGGGCATTGTTTTATGCATTGGATTTATTTGGATAACTGAAAAAAGGACAAAAAAACATTAACATGATGGTTATGATTTTTGTCGTTACTAGGTTGCCGACATTGTCATGGCATTGTTTAGGTGATGTCGTAGTTGGAAAATATAACTGTCTTGTACCAAACCTAGTTCAGATTTTCGCACTAAATATTGGAGATTTCTTTCCAGTAGTTTTCGAAATAAATAGTATATTTGTTAATTGTCCCCAGTGTTTTTCATAAGTGCCTAGTCATCTCTCCCTTGGTGTGCTGGTGGATGATGATCGGGCATGTGAACTTACTGGTGTTTGAAAGTGGACTTCAAATTGGAATTTATGGTTACAAGTAGCATTTATAAACTACTGCACACAGCCTCTTGGTCAAATGGATGATATGTACACAAGTCGATTGAGTTCTTTTTTTCCCATGAATTTCAGCAAGTAACATCCATTATCTTGTTTTGACATATCTTATTTGGTTGTCACAAGGTTGAGAAATTGGACATGATTTACACTAATTCTTATCTGTAATCATGAAGGCGGGTTAATTGGCTAGGTTAAATGAGGGATAGTTTGGGTTATACAGGTTTGAGGAGATCCTGTCCAGTCATACATGTATCATGATATCCACTAAAGAGGTCGATACTTCATGTAAGGAAGCACGAGAAATCTCTGGGACCATACTTTTCTACAGCGGTGGGATGAAGACGGCACTTTCGGTATAATACTTTCTCACAGCGGTAGATTGAAGTATCATCAGCGGTGGAATGGAGACAGCAGTTTGAATATTATGCTTCTGCTCAGCGGTAGATATGGCACTTTGGAATAATATGATTATTTAGCGGGAGCTTGAGACGGCGGTTTGATAGCCTTCTCCTTTTCCTCAGCGGTGGAATGCAGACGATGGTGTGAATAGTCTCCCTTGCTTTGAAGCACTTTTCCATCAGCGGTGGAATGAAGACGGTAGTTAGAATATTATACTTTTGCTCAGCGGTAGATACGGCACTTTGGATGGTATTATTAGTTAGCGGCAGATTGAGACGGCGGTTTGATAGCCTTCTCCTTTTCCTCAGCGGTGGAATGGAGACGGTGGTTTGAATAGTCTCCCTTGCTTTGAAGCACTTTTCCATCAGCGGTGGAATGAAGACGGTAGTTTGAATATTATACTTTTGCTCAGCGGTAGATACGGCACTTTGGATGGTATTATTAGTTAGCGGCAGATTGAGACGGCGGTTTGATAGCCTTCTCCTTTTCCTCAGCGATGGAATGGAGACGATGGTTTGAATCGTCAACCTTGCTTAGAAGCACTTTCTCATCAGTGGTGGAATGAAGACGGTAGTTTGAATATTATACTTTTGCTCAGCGGTAGATACGGCACTTTGGATGGTATTATTAGTTAGCGGCAGATTGAGACGGCGGTTTGATAGCCTTCCCCTTTTCCTCAGCTGTGGAATGGAGACGGTGGTTTGAATCGTTTCCCTTGCTTTTAAGCAGTTTTTCCTCAGTGGTGGAATGAAGACGGTAGTTTGAATATTATACTTTTGCTCAGCGGTAGATACGGCACTTTGGATAGGGTTATTATTTAACGACAGATTGAGACGGCGGTTTGATAGCCTCCTTTTTCTCAGCGTGGAATGGAGACGGTGGTTTGAATCGTCTCCCTTGCTTTGAAGCAGTTTTCCCTCAGCGGTGAAATGAAGACGGTAGTTTGAATATTATATTTTTGCTCAGTGGTAGATACGGCACTTTGGATAGTATTATTAGTTGGCGGCAGATTGAGACGGCGGTATGATAGCTTTCTCCTTTTCCTCAGCGGTGGAATGGAGACGGTGGTTTGAATCGTCTCCCTTGCTTTGAAGCAGTTTTCCCTCAGCGGTGGAATGAAGACGGTAGTTTGAATATTATACTTTTGCTCAGCGGTAGATACAGCACTTTGGATGGTATTATTAGTTAGCGGCAGATTGAGACGGCGGTTTCATAGCCTTCTCCTTTTCCTCAGCGGTGGAATGGAGACGGTGGTTTGAATAGTCTCCCTTGCTCAATGAAGCACTTTTCCATCAGCGGTGGAATGAAGACGGTAGTTTGAATATTATACTTTTGCTCAGCGGTAGATACGGCACTTTGGATAGTATTATTAGTTAGCGGCAAAGTGAGACGGCGGTTTGATAGCTTTCTCCTTTTCCTCAGCGGTGGAATGCAGACGGTGGTTTGAATCGTCTTCCTTGCTTTGAAGCAGTTTTTCCTCAGCGGTGAAATGAAGACGGTAGTTTGAATATTATACTTTTGCTCAGCGGTAGATACGGCACTTTGGATGGTATTATTAGTTAGCGGCAGATTGAGACGGCGGTTTGATAGCCTTCTCCTTTTCTTCAGCGGTGGAATGGAGACGGTGGTTTGAATAGTCTCCATTGCTCAATGAAGCACTTTTCCATCAGCGGTGGAATGAAGACGGTAGTTTGAATATTATACCTTTGCTCAGCGGTTGATACGGCACTTTGGATAGTATTATTAGTTAGCGGCAGATTGAGACGGCGGTTTGATAGCCTTCTCCTTTTCCTCAGCGGTGGAATGGAGACGGTGGTTTGAATCGTATCCCTTGCTTTGAAGCAGTTTTTCCTCAGCGGTGGAATGAAGACGGTAGTTTGTATATTATACCTTTGCTCAGCGGTAGATACGGCACTTTGGATAGTATTATTATTTAGCGGCAAATTTTTTTATAGCTGAAACGAACCTGAACATGATAGTTATAAAAGTTACCTAACCCTAAGTCCTAAACCCGCTTTGACACTCGACTTCAGGTACAGTCCTCCCTAACACCGCTTTGACACTCGGCTACATGTACATTCCTCCCTAACACCGTTTTGACACTCTTCTTCACATACAAGCCTTCCAATCCCTGCTATGGCAGTCTACTTCACGTACGTTCCTTCCTAACACTGTTTTGACACTCGACTTCATGTACATTCCTCCCTAACACCGTTTTGACACTCGGCTACACGTGCATTCCTCCCTAACACCGCTTTGACACTCGTCTTCACATTCACATACATTCCTTCCTGACATCGCTTTGACACTCGACTTCACATACATTCCTTCCTGACACCGTTTTGACACTCAACTTCGCATGCATTCATCCCTAACACCACTTTGACAGTCGACTTCATATACATTCCTCCCTAACACCGCTTTGACACTCGACTTCGCGTACATTCCTCCCTAACCCCGATTTGACAAACTAGACTATGGTGGAGAAATAATTTTTTTATAGCTGAAACCAACCTGAACATGCTAGTTATAAAAGTTACGTAACCCTAAGTCCTAAACCCGCTTCGACACTCGACTTCAGATACAGTCCTCCCTAACACCGCTTTGGCCCTCGGCTACACGTACATTCCTCCCTAACACCGCTTTGACACTCGTCTTCACATACAACCCTCCCTAACCCTGCTTTGACACTCGACTTCACATAAAACCCTCCCTAACACCGCTTTGACACTTGGATAAACTTCCATTCCTCCCTAACATCGCTTTGACACTCGTCTTCACATTCATGTACATTCCTTCCTGACATCGCTTTGACACTCGACTTCCCGTACATTCCTCCCTAACACCGCTTTGACACTCGACTTCAGGTACATTTGTCCCTAACACCGCTTTGACACTCGACTTCACGTACATTCCTCCCTAACCCCGATTTGACAAACTACAGACTTTGGTGGAGAAATACTTTTTTTATAGCTGAAACGAACCTAACATGATAGTTATAAAAGTTACCTAACCCTAAGTCCTAAACCCGCTTTGACACTCGACTTCAGATACATTCCTCCCTAACACCGCTTTGACACTCAAATTCACGTACATTCATCCCTAACACCACTTTGACAGTCAACTTGACATACTTTCCTCCCTAACAGCGCCTTGACACTCGACTTCACGTACATTCCTCCCTAATCCCGATTTGAGAAACAACTACATGTATACTTTGGTGGAGAAATAATGTTTTATAGCTGAAACAAACCTGAACATGATAGTTTTGAAAGTTACCTAACCCTAAGTCTGAAACCTGCTTTGACACTCGACTTCAGGTGCAGTCTTCCCTAACACCGCTTTGACACTTGGCTAAACGTACAGTCCTTCCTAACACCGCTTTGACACTCGTCTTCACATAAAACCCTCCCTAACACCGCTTTGACACTTGGATAAACGTACATTCCTTCCTAACACTGTTTTGACACTCAACTTCCCGTACATTCATCCCTAACACCACTTTGACAGTCAACTTCATATACATTCCTCCCTAACACCGCTTTGACACTTGACTTCATGTACATTTGTCCCTAACACCGCTCTGACACTCGACTTCACGTACATTCCTCCCTAACCCCGATTTGACAAACTACAGACTTTGGGGAGAAATAATTTTTTGATAGCTGAAACGAACCTGAACATGATAGTTATGAAAATTACCTAACCCTAAGTCCTAAACCCGCTTTGACACTCGGCTACGTGTACATTCCTCCCTAACACCGCTTTGACACTCGACTTCAGGTACATTTGTCCCCAACACCGCTTTGACACTCGACTTCACGTACATTCCTCCCTAACCCCGATTTGACAAACTACAGACTTTGGTGGAGAAATACTTTTTTTATAGCTGAAACGAACCTGAACATGATAGTTATAAAAGTTACCTAACCCTAAGTCCTAAACCCGCTTTGACACTCGGCTACGTGTACATTCCTCCCTAACACCGCTTTGACACTCGTCTTCACATACAAGCCTTCCAAACCCTGCTTTGACAGTCTACGTTCCTCCCTAACACTGTTTTGACACTCGCCTTCACGTACATTCCTCCCTAACACCGCTTTGACACTCGTCTTCACATTCACAAACATCCCTTCCTGACATCGCTTTGACACTCGACTTCAAATACATTCATTCCTAACACCGTTTTGACACTTAACTTCCCATACATTCATCCCTAACACCACTTTGACAGTCAACTTCATATACATTCCTACCTAACACCGCTTTGACACTCGTCTTCACGTACATTTGTCCCTAACACCGCTTTGACACTCGACTTCACGTACATTCCTCCCTAACCCCGATTTGACAAACTAGACTTTGGTGGAGAAATAATTTTTTTATAGCTGAAACGAACCTGAACATGATAGTTATAAAAGTTACCTAACCCTAAGTCCTAAACCCGCTTTGGCACTCGGCTACACGTACATTCCTCCCTAACACCGCTTTTACACTCGTCTTCACATACAACCCTAACCCTGCTTTGACACTCGATTTCACGTACATTCCTCCCTAACACCGTTTTGACACTCGACTTCACGTACATTCCTCCCTAACACCGCTTTGACACTCGGCTACACATGTATGCCTACGTGATAAAGAGTTAGTTTTATATTTTTACCCCTCAGCCTATTAGGCTGCGGGGTCTTGTCGTTGGCATGTACGTCCGGTCGTCCGGTCGTTCGTCCGGTCGTCTGGTCGTCCGGTCGTCCGGTCGTCAACAATTCTTGTGATCGATCTAGAAACCGAACCGTTGCTTCTAGAGACTTCAAATTTGGTACACAGAATTGTTGGGTGGTCAACCACAAGCCTATTGAATCTGGACCCGATTGGTTGGAAACTTTGGCGGCCATCTTTAATTTATGCGAAACCATCACAGCTTTCTCGTTACCAAGCTTTCTTTAGAACGACTTACCCTAGGCACACCAAACTTGCCGTGCACACCCATATGCTCATGACCCAGAACCCTATTGAATCTGGACCTGATTGGGTGGAAACTTTGGCGGCCATCTTTAATTTATGCGAAACCATGAATCTTGTGTATCTCGGAAACCATTTTGCTGTTCAGTGTGAAACTTTGTAGAGATTATCGATCTTTGTAGATCATCATATTTGAGTTCAAGATTCCAAAGAGTGTCCCTTGGAAAAGCAGTCTCTGATCCTTTAAGAGTTAATTCTGGTGTTCCACAGGGGTCCATACTTGGGCCCCTCTTATTTATACTGTATTTGAATGATATTGTATTGTCCGTGAACAGCTGTGATGTTGATAAGTATGCTGATGACACCTCTGTACACACTTCCTCAAAATCTGTATGTGTCATTGAACACAGACTTACCCAAGGCATGTTGGGTGTTCAAACGTGGTGCAGAGACAATAAAATGATTATTAATCCCCAAAAAACTAAGTCAATGTTAATAGGAACAGCTGCTAAACTCAAGAATAGTGGTCAGCAAAGTTACAATATCACAGTTGAAGACACTATAATTGAGAAAGTGTCAAGCCAAAAATTGCTCGGTCTGCATATTCAGGAAAATTTATCATGGAAAAATCATGTGGACACCATTTGCAATAAAATATCCTCCATGCTGTCCATATTGAGAAAACACAGGAATTTACTTCCACAGAATACTCGACTGATTTTTTATAATGGTTATGTGTTGCCTCACATTAACTTCTGTATATCCATATGGGGAAATTGTTCCAAACATCTTCTGGATCGAGTAAATAAACTGCAAAAAACTGCTGCTCGACTTATTCTGAACAAAACCAAAAGTACTTCTACAGCTGAGTTATTCAAAACTCTGGGTTGGCAAAATATTGAAGAGTATGTAAAATACCACAAGGCTGTTACTGTGTATAAATCTCTTAATGATCACTACCCACATTATATGAAAGAACTCTTCTCGAACAATATCTCTAGTCATAGGATTCTCCGTTCTCACACAAATAACAATTTGAAAATTCCCCTTCCACATTCTGAACTATTCAAAAAGTCTCTGTCATACTCTGGTTCAGTTTTGTGGAATTCACTAAAACCAGAATGCCATAGTGCTTCCTCAGTGCAGAGTTTTAGAACTCAATATATGAAAAATGTTTGATTAGTACTATTTTATTTTACTGAATATATGTCTGTCAATATTCTTCTCTATTGATGCTGATTTTGTACATGTGTGTGTGTGTGTGTGAGGGCCTCAGGGTAGATCAGCCTGTAGCTGACTGAGTATTGTACCACCCTCTTGAAATAAAGCTTATTATTATTATTATTATCAAGAAACTTTGAAGGAATGACCAAACCAGTTTTCCTGATTAGGTGAAAGCCTTGGTGGCCATCTTTAATTTATGCAGAATCTTTAATGATGTATTTCTTTGATACCATTGAAGTATTCTATATGAAACTTCTTGTTACCAAGCTTTCTTTAGAACGACTTACCCTAGGCACACCAAACTTGCCGTGCACATTCATATGCTAATTACCCAGAATCCTATTGAATCTGGGCCCGATTGGGTGGAAACTTTGGCGGCCATCTTTAATTTATGCGAAACCATGAATCTTGTGTATCTCGGAAACCATTTTGCTGTTCAGTGTGAAACTTTGTAGAGATTATCGATACCGGTACATCAAGAAACTTTGAAGGAATGACCAAACCAGTTTTCCTGATTAGGTAAAAGCCTTGGCGGCCATCTTTAATTTATGCAGAATCTTTAATGATGTATTTCTTTGATACCATTGAAGTGTTCTATACGAAACTTGGTATACAGCATCGATGTATCAAGAGACTTGACTTGCACTGAATAACCACATCAATTCTTCTGAGAGGCGGGAAGGATGGCCGGCCATTTTTAATTTATGCAAAATCATTAATGATCTCTATCTCTGATACCGTTTAAGTGCTCGATATAAAATTTGGTAAACATCATCGATGCAGCAAGAGACTTATGATGAATGACAGAACTGGTTTCTCTGATTGGGTGGAAATCTTGGTGGCCATCTTTAATTTATGCAAAATCTTTAATGATATATATCTCGGATACCATTTAAGTGTTCTATATGAAACTTGGTATACAGCATCGATGTATCAAGACACTCGTAATGAAGATCAGTTCCTCTGAATGACCGGAAGGATAGGCGGCCATCTTTAATTTATGCAAAATCATTAATGATCTCTCTCTGATACCGTTCAAGTGCTCGATGTAAAATTTGATATACATCATCAGTGCATCAAGAAACTTACGATGAATGACAGAACTGGTTTCTCTGATTGGGCGGACTTTCTACATCACTAAGGAACCACTGTTCAGCGACTAATGTTGTCATACTTGGAGTGAGTGAGTGAGTGAGTGAGTGAGTGAGTAGGATTTAACGTCGTTTTCAACATTGTTTCAGTCATATCACGACGGTGCCTACATGTGCCAGAGCACGAGAGTGTCCACAGTTCCTATTATTCTGGACACTGTTTGCTGTCGACTCGGCTGAAACAACCAAGATAAACGACTTCTTCCAAGAGCATGGGCTCTTTCCCTTAATCCACACCCCAACCACAGATCTTAGGACAACCATTGACCAGATTTTCACCAATTTCAAACTCACAGATATACAATTTGGTGTCCATGATACATATTATTCATATCACAAGGCTGTTTGGATTGCCATCCACCCACCCTCATCCTCTGCTTGATCACAGATGGAAAGAGACAGACAATCAACAGGTACACAGGGATTCATACAGTTATTGCTATCAAAGACTTTTATTATTGTTTAGATTATTATTAGGGTTCAAAGCCAAAATGGCTTGAAGCCTTTTGTTTTTGTTCAGAATATTCTGTTCTTCCGCCATATTTTTCGCACGCGCTATGTCAAAATATTTATTATAATCCTTCAATGCATCCAACATCCCACACTGAATTTATCATATTTTAATCTTTTAATGTACCAGCCACTGCTAAAGCATCTTCTGCATTCAACCAAATCTTTCAGGCTTTTACTTATGCATTTTTCATTCATTGTGTACCAATATACACTGACTAAAACTGTCTGGCTGAGGGGTTGTTGCACCTTTTAGGTGCTGCCTCATGTTAAAGTTACTAATATCATTTTTCGATTGGACGGAGAACTTGACGGAGAAGTGGACTAGATTATCGTGGAATCTGCCCTATGGTTCATATAATACGGGCTATTTTGGTCCAACAGTATGCTATTTTCTTCATTTGAATAAAATGTTTTTAACATGGTTGTGAAGTTTGTAAATTTTTGTGTTAGCTAATATACAAGATCTTACTTTTGACAAAAACATTCCCTCAAAATTTCTTTTCAACAGCACTGTAGGATTACCAAACATGTGCTTTTTGTAATAATTTTCAAAATATGCATATCTGATGAAGAAGTTATTGCAAAATCCGTTGTCGAGGACATGTAACCTCCGACTTGTATCAGCGCAAGTCCGCTGTATAGACATAGACAATTGAAATATTCAAACACATCATATCCAACCAAGAGTTATAACCCGTTCTTGCCATATTGACAAGGAAGGTTTAATCTGCCGCTAAATAATAATACAATCCAAAGTGCCGTATCTACCGCTGAACAGATGTATAATATTCAAACTACCGTCTTCATTCCACCGCTGATGAAAAAGTGCTTCAAACAAGGTTCGCACAGTCCTGGAATGTCCTTAAATGTCCTGGAAAAATAAAAGTATGCTTTCCAGTACTGGAAAGTCCTGGAAAAATAGTATGTGTCCTTGAAAGTCCTGGAAAATCAATAGAATTACTGTACTGCGAATCATCCGTCGGCAAATGCTCACTCCAACGATCGGTCATCGCTGTCGGGGGATTCCCCAGTTCACTGACGCGCCAATTCATTCATAAACTTTCGTAGTAAATATAGTAAACTTCTCGGCCAATCAAATATCGAATTGAGACATCCGTCACTGAGCTCCCATGGTGACGAATATTCACGGAAACCTCCGATCATTAATCTGAGAGAGAAATGTAAAGAATGACATCATGTCACGCCTTTGTCATTGTAATTCTTCGTGGCCGAGTCATCCGGACTGCCGGGACTGCATGGCGCCTCAAGGAGTCTTTGCACAGAGCGAAGTGCAGGCTTTGCCAAAACACGTTCGATGTTGGAAATATGGGGGAAAGTTCCGTGAAAAGTCACGCGAAAGGTGCAAAGCATGAATCCTGCTATCAGCGTGAGCGATAAAATATGCGGATTAATCGGACTATCACATCTTTCTTTGGCTCTTCCACGGCCGATTCAGGCATAATATCGTTGTAAGATTTAATTTGTATGATTATTTACCCATCCGTTGTCCTTCAGATTAGAATCTCTATCTCTGAATGAGTTGTTCGTTTTAGTGACAAATATTTCAAGCCGAAAACGGAGCCATATTTCACGTGTATTTCATACTTCCTGGTGACAACAGGGGAGATAATCAAGGGTAGATAACCTCTATACATTGCGTTGAGAGAAAATACATTTGACTGAAAATAACTGGAGACACTTTGTCCTGGAAAACAGCAATTTTGTCCTGGAAATGTCCTGGAATTTTGATCTTTCCCAGCTGTGCGAACCCTGTCAAAGCAAGGGAGACTACTCAAACCACCGTCTCCATTACACCGCTGAGGAAAAGGAGAAGGCTATCAAACCACCGTCTGGATCTGCCGCTTAATAATAATACTGTCCGAAGTGCCGTATCTGCCGCTGAGCAAAGGTATAATATTTAAACTACCGTCTTCATTCCACCGCTGAGAAAAAGTGCTCCAAAGCAAGGGAGACGATTCAAACCACCGTCTCCATTCCACCGCTGAGGAAAAGAACAATGCTGTGAAACCGCCTTCTCGATTTGCCGCTAAATAATAATACTATCCAAAGTGCCGTATCTACCGATGAGCAAAAGTATAATATTCAAACTACCGTCTTCATTCCACCACTGAGGAAAAACTGTTTCAAAGCAAGGGAGACGATTCAAACCACCGTCTCCATTCCACCGCTGAGAAAAAGGCTATCAAACCGCCGTCTCAATCTGCCGGTAACTAATAATACTATCCAAAGTGCCGTATCTACCGCTGAGCAAAAGTATAATATTCAAACTAACGTCTTCATTCCACCGATGATGAAAAAAATGCTTGAAAGCAAGGTAGACGATTCAAACCACCGTCTCCATTACACCGCCGAGGAAAAAGAGAAGGCTATCAAACCGCCGTCTGGATCTGCCGCTTAATAATAGTACTGTCCAAAGTGCCGTATCTGCCGCTGAGCAAAGGTATAATATTTAAACTAGCGTCTTCATTCCACCGCTGAGAAAAAAGTGCTCCAAATCAAGGGAGACGATTCAAACCACCGTCTCCATTCCACCGCTGAGGAAAAGAAAAATGCTATCAAACCGCCGTCTCGATTTGCCGCTAAATAATAATACTATCCAAAGTGCCGTATCTACCGCTGAGCAAAAGTATAATATTCAAACTACCGTCTTCATTCCACCGCTGATGAAAAAGTGCTTCAAAGCAAGGGAGACTATTCAAACCACCGTCTTCATTCCACCGCTGATGAAAAAGTAAGCAGTCTATTGCTTCAAAGCAAGGGAGATTATTCAAACCACCGTCTCCATTCCACCGCTGATGAAAAGGAGAAGGCTATCAAACCGCCGTCTCAATCTGCCGCTAAAGTATAATACAATCCAAAGTGCCGTAACTACCGCTGAGCAAAAGTATAATATTCAAACTACCGTCTTCATTCCACCACTGATGAGAAAGTGCTTCTAAGCAAGGGAGACTATTCAAACCACCGTCTCCATTCCACCGCCGAGGAAAAGGAGAAAACCATCAAACCGCCGTCTCAATCTGCCGTTAAATATTAATACTATCCAAAGTGCCGTATCTATCGCTAGATGGACAATGAACTGTTAAATACCGCAATGCCGTTTCTCTGAAAAGATACAGCATACAGACAGCTAGGATGATTACCACTCTCAGCCCCGACCACCCACCCCTTATGAAAATGTTTCAAAAGCCGCTACGCGGCCTTTAAAACAGAAGGCATGCCTTAATAGTGGGAAGTCTATCTCTCTCGTGATCACTTACATGAAGTATGGACCCACCAAGGTCGAAGGCATGCCTTAATAGTGGGAAGTCTATCTCTCTCGTGCTCACTTACATGAAGTATGGACCCACCAAGGTCGCCATACAGACAGCTAGGATGATTACCACTCTCAGCCCCGACCACCCACCCCTTATGAAAATGTTTCAAAAGCCGCTACGCGGCCTTTAAAACAGAAGGCATGCCTTAATAGTGGGAAGTCTATCTCTCTCGTGCTCACTTACATGAAGTATGAACCCACCAAACACACAGACAGTAGAGTATACTACCCAGTCTCTGATCAGATAGTCTGGTGACTGTGACGAATGAGCTGCACCCCTGTGTGGAGATTGATGAGAGAGCTAATTGAATGATAGAGGAGGTGTATAGACCTGTAGGACACACACTCCCCTCATCATTAATGCCTGTCTACTAACCTGCTGGGCTTTGAACTCACAAAGACCATTGTCCAGTAGTCCAACCGGAAAAACAACCTTCCTTTATTGTTTAATGGGCAAGAGTTGGTAATTATTAGCTGTCAGATAAACTCCTGCATTGTACATGTACAAACATGGGTAATTACATGTTTTCTCCAGATTACAATCTATATGTCATAATTGATGTATAGAAATCAAAACACAAATTCAATAAATTAACAAATATATATAAAAAATTTTGCTTATAATTAGGCTGATCAGACTTTTGAGATTTCAAATGGGGGAGGGAGGGTGAATTAAAACATAGAATAATACATTGTTGGATGCTACAACATATTACCTGTGACTGAGTAATATTGAATATAAAATTAATTTCGAGAGGGAAAGAATAAATTAATCGCCTGTTGGATTCGAAACCACAATCATAACTCATTTCATACATATAGAGTAAGAATGAGTGATGAAAATAAGCAGGATTCTATGTGTAAGCTAGGAGCCCTTGTGGCTCCTAGCTTACACATAGAATGTCTGCTACAGAAACTCCAGGATTGCCTGGACTTCCTTCCAAATTTCTCCACCTGAGAATTTTGAAACTGAAAGACCATCCAGTGATGATATGTTTCTATAATCTCCATTTGATCTAAATTAAATATTCAGATATCTAGTTACATAGAGTCCTATCCCTTGACTTTTCGTGGGACATACTTCATCTAATTCTATATTCAGAACTCTCCTGCTTATCCAGACATGTACTATTACCGATCCCAGTAAACAGTTTTGGAAAATAATCCTTGAAGATTAGGAATTACTTTCTCATGTTATACCTGTTAATCCAAAAGGCTTAAGCTGCTCAAAGTTGTATCAGCCAATGGGAGATTGCATGGGTGGATGTTATAAGACCTGTGGCTATAAATCTGTGGTTTTCTTGGAGGTCACATTGCTGTGAGATTATAGATTATAATAATAATAACTACACATAATAATAGCTTTCTGATATAGGATCAGTATTTCCACTGATTATTTTAGATGAATGCATACATCATGTAAAGGCTGTGTGACTTAATGGAAGAGGGATAAACACTTCAATTGTGTCTACTGATATACATACATATATACAAACCGTATTTAAACATTGAGTGAAGGGTATTATTAACCGCTATATCAATATTATATAGGGATATGATTACACATTATAGCTACTGTAGAGGCTATTTTACAGAGCTGTAGGCCAAGGATACTGTAAATACTATAGATGATGTAGTGAAAGCCTTCAGGCTAAGAGTTTGGACATACATCTACATGTAGTGGTTATTACAGTATTGGTGATTTCTCATCCCCATTGACACTGGCCACATAATTCTCCTATAACCCTCAGCTGGGAACCATCCAGAAATATGGGATTCTAATATTGACTTGGTACATTGATGCTGATATTAGATTGGTAGATCACAGAAAGTACATGAGGAATAGCCCTTCAAAGACTGTAGCTATAGTCATTATCAGCCCTAAAGATCTGTGTGTACATTTATCTAGCATCATCTCAGTGGTGGCCATCTGGAACATTCCACACTGGAGTGGTCTGACTGTACCAATAAATGGCTACTGATCTTAAGGACACGAATCCTGTTGTTAGAGTGTATCTGGTCATCTCTGGTTTAATTGATACCACGCACTCACACCTGGCCATTGCTGGCAGGGAAAGGTTCATATCATTTCAGCGGAGGTAAGACGGTCAGGTATCCCAGAGTTAAGGCGGTCAGGTAGCTCAACTGGTGGCCTGAGAGAGACATTGAGTCGACCCGAGAGCTTACTATTTCACATAGATTTGTGTATGGAGATGTTAGTGTAAGTATAGACAAGCTGTTGATAGCTGTGTTGTTTGATGAGCCAGTCCTGTGGGGGTTAAGCCTGCCAAGCCAACAAGTTCTTCATGTGGATGCCCTTAAAACTACAGTCCAATAACAGTTTACACAGCAAATTACCGGATCTTCACATGGACGGACCCAGCACAGACCACTGTATCCCCACTTAATCTTCAGAATCTTGTGAAAATCTCTTTGAGAACTAACAGTTTAAGACACTGACCAGCCAACAAAGTGGTGTTGTCTCATACACGTCAATATCAGGGTGTGTGTTTGCCAGTTATTCAGCTGATTTTGGTGAGGAATTCAGTCGCCAATACTAGATGTGATTAAATTATCCTGTTGTATCATCCTGCCGCCCATTTGTCTTCTGTAGGTATAGATTGTTTATGAAATGATGACGATGATGTAAGGATTGTGTGGACTTGCAGCATGAACAGTGTGATACCGATGGATGCAGATTTGTACATTTCATACTGACAAAATAATAGAGAATATACATGTGCAGACAGTGGACTTGATAGGTTATATTGCTGGAGGAGCTGTCCCAAACCTACTCTCGAGGGCATGGATACTGGCCAGGTCTGCTGGGCTCTGCAGTAAAGTGGATGATTGAATTAGGAAGGAAATCGGCAATGCCTGGCTCCACGAGTCAGTGCAACAGTTAACTCCTTATTCCACACGTGGGAAATCCAGCATGCAAACCTAATTTCCACATTTTGCCGGAGAACTTGGTTTTCAGTGCAAGTTGATGGCTGGTGGACATTCAGCTAGATAGCTTTTACAGCTTGATTACACAATGCGCCAATCTACATAATTCTTCCCTTTCTGAAGTCATAGGAGAATTCAATAGGCCCAAACAGTTCCATTAAGGGGAGTTAATGTGTTAAGTCGATGTTTATATACATGCACACCCACACTGGAGCCATATGGTTTCTCTGAGAACCGTTACGCTGAACAGACCTACAAACTATGTGGATTTTACTGACGGCAAGGTGATTCAAAGGATGTTCACATTAAACACTGGCTGCTGCAGGAATTTATTACGTTACAGATCTATATTGACATAAGAAAAGAAAAGACGCCATCTCTATATTTTTCACAGTATTGTTATGATGAGGACGAGCATACCACGGTTCCATTTGTGCAGATTGAGTGGAGACTGGCAAATCCATGCCCACGTAATGCTTCTACTAAACCCGCAGGGAATTTTACTCAAATTTCTGGTTAATATTTCATGATATCTAATTATTTTAGCACGAGGATTTCACCGTAAGTTTCAGCTTACATTGTTTCGAGAGGAGATTGCATATTGTACAGTCGATGTGTGTGAATCATTTAGAGATGAATTGCATGTTGAGCCGTAGTCGTGTGTATATCATTTGGAGATAGATTGTAGATTGAGCAGATGACGCGTGCGTATTGTTTAGAGATAGATCTCAGCAGAAGGATTACAGGTGGGATATTACACGTCAGCCAGATACATCACCGGGATTGATGGGAGCGTCTCAGAGTCGGAATCGACCTAAATCAGACAATAGGTAAGAAAGTGAGAAATTTGTGATAAAAAGGATTTTTGTAGTGTTACCAGCAAATTAAATTTTCTAATCAATAAGGTTTGAATTCAGGTGATGTGGACATCAGGTAGAAATATCCTAGACATATTACTCTTAGCATCTTTTCACTCAAGGTAGTTTAGTAGTCTGGTTAATGCCAAGTCAATTGTTTTGCAATTATAAAATTCATTGGATCTGCTCGAAGCCGAATTTACGCATTTGAAATACATGCATGTATAATTAAAAAACTTGTAAGAAAACCATTTTCTAGATTCTTACATGTAATTGCTAATAATTATATTTACATAGATATATCCCTTGGTACCCTTTTGAAGTTTTGGTAAGGGGAGGCTTGCATGATAGGACCAGAAGATAGCCATTGTATATATTTATTTATCGAGGGTAACTCTGTCACTTACAAAACTGTTCTTCCCAGAGGTCTGCCAGAGATTATAATGAACAAATCACATGTTTATGTAGTATAAAATACATAATGTTCACAATGTAATGTTTTGACGATAAGTAAATAATACGGCAGTGACATTCTAGTAATGACACTGAAGATTTGTATTTTGCCCCCTGATTATGTTCATAAGTCCTGACATGAAAGCATTGAGGGATGGAGCATACATTCTGTCAGATGATTTACAGAGCTGTAAGGGTTGGGCCACAATCCACAAACTGGAAGTGCTAATTTACAGAATATTATTGGATAATTGGTAATTTGGAAGTCCTCCATTGTAATGGGGGTACAATATACATGTACTACTTGTATTGTCTCATTCACCAGCCATGGATGTGGGCTGTCTCTGTTTGCTTATTGGTGCCAAACATTTTACTGTAGCAAACTTGAGTTCTACATGATGGTGATCACTGTGTTAGACAAACAGAGCTTTTCTGGGTTTGTAACAGAAAATACCACCTGCATGTCTCCAGACCACCTCTAAGTAAATATTCCTTCATTTAACCTTTACTGCAAGATAAACCATGCACTTCAGTCTGAGCAAGGTACCTGAGACTACACCTCAAGTACATGTATACATGTAGCCTGCACATCTTCTTTTATTCATGATATGTCCGAACTGATGGCACAGCTATGTTTGCTATAATAAAACATGGCTTTATGGAAAAAGATGGGAAATATGTTTGATTTTAGGATACAATTCCTATTTCCAGGTATCGAGTTACTGTTCAGTACATTCTACGCTGATCATGTGGATGTTCCGCATTTCCCCATCATACTCTATTTGGCTGATACACATGGCTACCATAGTTAGTACCCATACTGTCATCCCAGGGGATTAATGATTATCAGGTCATTTTCTGCCTAACAATCAGTGCAGAATTAGGTCATTTTAGGCCGCTTAGTTAGGGTTACAGGCGAGCACCATGTACACAATGAGTACATGTACTACATTTGAGTTAGATTGAAATATGGTAGAGGTGTTGATGAAAGTGATTTTTTTTTGATGTGGATTCATTAACAGAAGGACAGGAAGTAATTCTGAGATACAGTGTTGCCGAGAGAAAAGATGTACCGTAATGGTTTTGAAGAAGACCATTGCCAGTAAATCGCTGATATATGACATGACTATCATGACTAATCAATATGGCTTGTCTGTCTTTAAGCAAAATATAAGGAAAATATCAGACTGGTTGTCAGCCAAGACCAAAAACTAAAAGGAGATAAACTTAATAGTGACATTCCATCCACCTAAGGGGGACAACCCAATGTGGCATATCCTTTGCAGAGAAAAATAGGAAAGGAAACCATCAACATATATGACATACCTAGAGAAAACGGAAGGAAAATCAAACTGGCTTATCTGACATGACTAAAACTAAAAAGTGAATCTTTGGAAATTACATTCTATTTACCCAGTGGGGACCACTCAATATGGCTTGTCCGTCTCAAAGAAAAATGGGAGAGAAATGCCAAACTAACATATCTGACATGCCTAAAAGTTTCAAAGGAGAGAAAATTGGAAACAACATTCTGTCTGCCTTGAATGGGACAAGTCAGTGTGCAGGATAAATGAGAGGAAAATCAAACTGACTTATCTGACACGAATTAAATTCAAGAGCGAATCTTGGGAAGTTACATTCTATCTACCCAAGGCGCACTTCTCATTGGCAATGTGACTGCTCGTTTGCCTCAAAGCGAAATAGAAGAGAAATACCAAACTGTCGTATCTGCCATGATAAAAAACTAAGAGGAGATAAAATTAGAAATGACATTCCATCTACCTTAAAGGGGGACAACTCAATGTGTTAGTCCTTCACCGAGTAAAACCAGATAGGAATACCATGTGAAATATCTAAATACCCAGTATCCAAGAGAGAAAATGTTATAAAAATGAAATTGGGGTATCTGACATGACTAAAATTCATGAGTGAATCTTGTGAAATTACATCCTGTCACTACTCAATATGGCTTATCTGTCTCAAAAAGAAAAAAACTGAAGAGAGAAAAAAAATTATGTTAAACGGACATATCTGACATGCCTAAAATTTTCAAAGTAGAAACAGTTAGAAATCTCATTCCAGCTAACTTGAAGGGGAACAAAACAATGTGGAGGGAAAATGGGATGAAAATCAGTCTGGCATATCTGACATGAAGAAAATTCAAGAGTGAAATTACTTTCTAACTACCCAAGGGGGACTAATCTCCAAGCAAAGTGGGAGGGAAATGCCAAACTGACACGGATAAAAATTCATTCCATCTAACAAAGGGATTCCTCCACAGAATAGAATTGGTGAGGAAGACCAAACTGACCTATGAATAGTTTGGCAGAGAACAATAGTCTACAATCAGCCAACCACCACTCTACTGATGTCTTCCAACAAACCATAGTGATACATGAAGGATGAACTGAAAAATGCCATTATATGGATACATGTACATCACATTCATGCTACAAACATACTTTACAAAGGTTGACCAACTATCTGAGATTCTCCGTCTGCATCTAATTTGATTTTTCTCTTGGTAAAAGTACTAATCAGGATTTGGAATTAATTGAGTTTGTAAAGCACAAATACTAGTGCTGGATGGGTCAGTCCCGTGCGAGACTCGAACCTGCGCCCTCAGAGTTTGGCACCAAATCGCCAGCAGTAAATGCAAGCGGTCTAGACCACTCGGCCACCTCAGCTTCCACAAAAGAAGAAGTTCGGAGATCAGAGTCTAGATTACATACATTTACTACCCCTCTGATAGACATATAATGGCACAGCTCCTAAAGCCGATATTACATATAAACCAAAGCCATTTAGAAAGTAGGTAACATTTATATCCAATTATTTTTAGGATGACACTTCCTGGGTAAAGCACATATACTAGTGCTGGATGGGTCAGTCCCGTGCGAGACTCGAACCCGCGCCCTCAGAGTTTGGCACCAAATCGCCAGCAGTAAATGCAAGCGGTCTAGACCACTCGGCCACCTCAGCTTCCACATAAGAGGAAGTTCGGAGATCGGAGTCTAGATTAAATACATTTACTACCCCTCTGATAGACATATAATGGCACAGCTCCTAAAGCCAATATTATATATAAACCAATGCCATTTAGAAAGTAGACCGCTTGCATTTACTGCTGGCGATTTGGTGCCAAACTCTGAGGGTGCGGGTTCGAATCTGGCACGGGACTGACCCATCCAGCACTAGTATTTGTGCTTTACCAAGGAAGTGTCATCCTAAAAATAATTGGATATAAATGTTACCTACTTTCTAAATGGCTTTGGTTTATATAGTACTTGTGGTTATATATCCGTATACTTTGAATTCTTGGCCTTGTTGCGCAGAAAACTGATTTTTCATGACTTCGGCAAAAAACGGTTGACATGGTGATATTTGCGGCTACGTACAAACAAATCTAGATGGAAGACCATCAATTTTGTTTACGTTTTTCTACTGGTCAACACCTCAGCTACCCACAACAAAAATATTAGGGTTGGTCACCGGACAAAGTTTTGAGGTATGAATCACCTTAAGACTGAAACTCTCAGACTTTCTGATGCAATAAGACTGTGAAACTCTGAGACTTTCTGATGCAATAAGACAAACTCCCAGAGACTTTCTGATGCAATAAGACTGTGAAACTCGCAGAGACTTCCTGATGCAATAAGACTGTGAAACTCTCAGAGACTTTCTGATGCAATAAGACTGTGAAAGTCTGAGAGACTTTCTGATTCAATAAAACATGCGAAACTCTCAGACACTTTCTGATCCAATAAGACGAACTCTCAGAGACTTTCTGATCCAATAAGACTGTGAAACTGTCTGACTTTCTGCTATATTTAGACAGTGAAACTGCAAGAGACTTTCTGATCCAATAAAACTGTGAAACTGTTTAAAGGTCAACCCAAACGATCTGAGGTCAAAAATATAAAAAAATAGTCCTTTCGATTCTGAAAATAATGATATTTTTTTCATAATTTTGTGCCGTCTGGTTGGCGAGATATTGCCATTTGAAAGGTGAAAATTGCTCTCCTGTCAATTCCAGCTGTGACGTCACGGAGGGACAGCCGTCTTGTCTTCTCTATGTTAAAGCCGTATACCACAGTCATAAGTAGCTGCTGATTTCTGGAGATTTTCGGAGTATCGGGGCGCCGCGACGTTGTGTAGTGGGAGGTTGCAGTTTTACACAGATGACGGTGTTAGTATTCATTTGTGGCCTAAATACGAGAAAATCGATGCAAATTGAATGAAATTTGTACGCAACACGAGGGTGTGGAAAGAGGGCCCGAGCCACTACTCAAATAATTCGCTCTGCACATTTTGACAGAAAGACATCATTCGAGAGGAACTCTACAGCGTAGCAGTTGAATTCGGGTACAAACCAAAACTAAAGAGAACAGCTATTCCAACTATCAAACCTAAGAACAATCAGAATGTGACGGCAAAGAAATCGGACAAGGAGAATCTACCACGGACATCGGCTGAACGATTCTTGCCGGCAAGCGAGGCCTCGGGCAGGGAGACGGCTGTACATGCCCTTCTCGCTCTCGCGTCCCCGATGAACGCCCAGAATGCTATCGATGATGTGGCATTTGTTGCTTGAGCACCTACAAGTTAGACTGGATGAGTCTCTATTTCATATGCACTATTTAATAATAATAAAATATATATAAGTAAATAAATAAAAAAAAATGAAAAAATTATTTCAAGTATTTCTTAATAGGCAGAGTTACTTCCTTTTGTTTCCCCTTTAAAATACATCATGAAACACGGACTGGGTCCAGTTTACCTACAAGTGTGAGAGTGCATGTACATGTAGATCAGACAATGACAAAGTATACAGTGATCGGGCAAACGGGTCACCTTTTATTGGGGGGGTTTTTCTGAACACCTATTGGTTCTGAACACCAATTGGAATGAATGGCTGTAGATACAGAAGTGATAATAATACTTTCATAATCCTTGGACATTTGAGATTGTGGGAATATCATTCGATTTCAATTTAATTGACGTAATTTGTCGAAAATTGAGCAAATGTGAATGACGATACATCACGTCGTTTCGACACCCACTCACCACGGCTTACTTTTCGCCATGAATGTCCAAAGTTGTTTATCAAACTATATAATTCTGAAATTGATATTTCATGGGAATTATGGGAAAACAAACAGAATTCATATCGGACGTATATCAGTAGAGTTATCAACAGTTTACTGTCCATTCTGTCGAATCCCAGAGTTTCCTTCGAAAAGGCAGTCTCATCCAGTAACAACAACAACAATACAAACATGCTCGTTCTTTACATCACAGAATCGTTCTACATTCAATACAGTTTGAAATATATGGACATTTGGTCTTATAGATGACGATAATGAAGTTTCCAGTCAAGTTGCATACCAATCTGTATTCAACAAACGACCTCTCCGAATCCTGTCGTCGTCGAGTTCCGCGTTGTCAGAATTGTTGTCACTGTCAGAATCGGAGCCGTACGGCTCAAATTGATAGGGTTGGATTCCGTCGTTGGTCTTCAAACAACTGTTATTTTGCCCGTCATCATACCCCTCTATGTCTATTTCATCTTCTTGGCGAAAAATATTTCCATCTAAGGAGCTGATATCGCTCGAATCGACATCTGAATCGAAGCTCTGACTGCACTCACTTTCCATGTTATCCGCTATTTTTATACGCCCGCCCAAAAGGCGGACGTATTATGTGATGGCGGTTTCCGTCCGTCTGTCCGTCCATCCGTCTGTCCGTCCCCCCCGTGTCCGGTCTATATCTGGAACAGTTTTCTATTTACAGTTCCAATTTTTGGTGAGTGGATACCCTACGGGGAGACGATGTGTCGCGTACCAAAATGAAGGTTGAGGTCACAGGTCAAAGGTCACGGGCCTAAAAAACAGGAAATCACTGAAGTGTTCGTGTCCGGTCTATATCTGTGAACGTTTTCTATCCACAGTTGCAATTTTTTGTGAGTGGATACGCCAGGTGGAGACGATGTGTCGCGTACCAAAATTGAGGTCGAGGTCAGAGGTCAAAGGTCACTGTTGCCAAAAATCAGGAAATCATTGATCGTTGACAGTTTTCTATCTACAGTTCTAATTTTTGGTGAGTGGATGCCCTAGGGGAGGGACAATGTGTTGCATATTAAATGTAGGTCAAGGTCAGAGGTCAAAGGTCAGTGTGATCGAAAAATCAGGAAATCATTAAAAATTTCTAATTTTTTGTGAGTGGATTTAATAGGCGGAAATGAAGTGATGCATACCAAAAATTAGGTCAAGGTCAAAGGTCACTGACCCCAAAATTAGGAATTTTTTAGAAATAACGCTTTTTGTGTCAGTAGATACATTAGAGGGACACAATGTGTCACATACCAAAATGTAGGTCAAGGTCAAAGGTCAAGGTCACTGTGACCCCAAAATCGTGAAATTGTTAAAAATCATGATTTTTTTTGTGTCCATTGAGAAATTGAGGGGAGACGGTTTGTCATGTACCAAAATTTAGGCCAAGGTCAAGGTCAAGGTCACTGTGACCCCAAAATCAGGAAATTATTAAAACTCATGATTTTTTTGTGTGCATTGATAGATTGAGAGAAGACGATGTGTTGTGTACCAAAATTGAGGTCAAGGTCAAAGATCAAGGTCACTGTGACCCCAAAATCAAGAAATCATTATCATTAAAAGTCACATTTTCTTATGCCTGTTGAAGACGAGGTCGTGTAATGCGATGTTGCGTTCTGTCCATTCATCCATTAACATTTGTTACCCCTCAGCCCATAGGGCTGTGGGGTCTTGTCGTTGCCATGTACGTCCGTCCGTCCGTCAACATGTTCTTGTCCGCTGAATATCTGCAGATCTATGAAGTCGGGCCCGACCAAACTTTGGTGAGAGCTTCCTGAATGTTGACTGATTAAATGATTAGATTTTCAGGTGGCTATGATGATTTCATGATTTTTAATTATTTTTTTTTATTATTTATTGATGGCTCAGCTTTTGCACTGCTATCTATGCCCATCAACATGTTCTTGTCCGCTGAATATCTGTAGATCTATCAAGTCGGGCCTGACAAAACTTTGGTGAGAGCTTCCTGAATGTTGACTGATGAAATGATTAGATTTTCAGATGGTTATAATTATTTCATGATTTTTTATTTTTTTTATTTTTTTATTATTTATTGATGGCTTAGCTTTTGCACTATTATCTATGCCCATCGGGAACCCTTGGTTGCATGTTTCATTGTGAATTTTGAAGGCTCCCTGATACAAGAAAGATTCTCATTGAATGAAGGACAACATTTTTCTTTAATTTTGCTATTAAATCATTCTATTCTACATCATATGTTTTATCCTAAAACTTTTGCATGAACCATATTTGTGTCCACACATTTAACTGGTACAACATTTTTATCAATTTTTGTCACCAAACATGTTACTGTACCTTCGAAATTATTTAAAACGAGTGATTAGGAGAGCCCATTTTTAGCCTGACTCTGGGCAACTTTGAATCAGTTTGTATACCTGAAGTTTATGCCCCCCCCCCCCCAAAAAAAATGATAAGGGTGGGCCTGTGTCAATCAGTGTGTTTACTTGTAATCACACTTGTGCAATGCATAAATTGCCACTGATAAAGCTACACTTTCTTACATGCTATAATCCCAGCACACCACTCGCATGAAACCTATGTCTCTTTTATATGGTGTCCAGGGATTTTTTTCAGGTTCCGATCCCAAACTCCCGGTTCCTTCTCGTAATTCATTATTGAGGGTCCAATTTTTTAAAGTGAATTTTGGCGCAAATAGCCTGTGATCACTCACAAAACAGAGGTTTATTAACATGAAATTCAATACCCAGCTATGCAATCGGATCGATATTGAGGAGCCCAGAGGCTTTTTTTAGTATTTCCTTCAGAAATCCTTTCAAATTGAACAACAACAACACTTTCGTTTTTTGTTTCATTTGAGTTTTGGGCGCCCATATGTTTTCCGAAACTAAGTTGGCTCTAGATGCAGCCCTGATCCTACTTGACTAAAAAAAAAACAGGCTGAGGGGTCCACGCACCTTTTAGGTCTTGCCTGCAATTCATGTTGTCCATGCGATGGCTCTAGTTTTAAGGTATGGATTGGTACCAAACTTTGAGTATACCTTACTCGCATGGCAAAGTGGAGCCATACATATGACATCAATTTGTCAAAGGTCTAGGTTGCAGTCCCCCAAAACTGAATCAAACTTAGCTGACTAAATGTGTTGGAATATTGTTGGAATATTCGAAGTTCTTTCCCCTGCATTTATATGGTATTGCCCTGTGAAGTTGTCTCCCATGTTTGAAACGCTTCATTTAGTTAAACTGTTGTGAAATAAAAACCATACATTTACTAATTTAACGGGGAGAGGAATCCTTTATGAACTTCACACCTGTTTATTAACTCAAGAACAAAGGTTTACTTCATCACTTTCTTCTTCCTTCATGAAAAATTCTCTCATCTGAAAGGAATCCATTTGCAGGAAAACTATTATTTTCTTGTGTTTGACTATTGTCGATATCAGTGTGGGATATGTGAGCTCTCAGCTCTTGCTTCAAGGTCAACTAGTTACCAAGAGTTAAGCTCATTTTAGTTTATCATTCAATATAAGATGTGATATATGTTACATTCTCATAAGCAAAAAATTGTAGACCCTTCTCTGGATTGCTAGATCAATTGGAATCAAGGCTATTAAACAACCTTGAAATGTGAACCAATGTAATTTCAGATATACGGGCGTATATTGAAGCCCCTTGGGCTCTTGTTAAAATTTGTGAAGCCATGTTTCCGCTTTGAGGTCGACGTGGGCGCCGCCATGTTGCCTGTGGGATGACATTACTGATGACGTCAGGATTCAGGACAACGTCCCGGCTAACGCTTGCCCAGGGACGTTCCAACTACGGACATTTGAATTACTCTGTGCCCGAGTTTTAATTCGAGGAAAAAACTGGCGCGACAAATCCCACGGGTGTAATTCACAAAAGGAGAGTGGTTTAGGTTATCTCCACCAACTGAAGAATTTCTTCCCCAAGTTTTTCAACTGAAACTTGCTAGATTCAATTTGAACAAAATTTGAAGCTAAACGAGAAGACTAAAAGAGCGTCCTCTGCAATTGTCCAGTGATTTCAGTTGAACGATGATGCTTCTAAGTTCGTAAACATTTTCATGATTACACTTGAATTACTAAAATCAACTAGAACACACATGCTACTCATTTACAGCCTTTAATTATACTTCAGAAACGGGCATTACGAGTCATTACCATATCCAAAAAACTTGACCATACGGAACCCTTATTCAAGAAGTTGAACATTTTAACCATACCCAAGTTGAACCTATACTCATCTCTGCTGTTAGTATATAAGTTTGTTCATTGCCCCCACAAATTACCCATGAGTTCTAGACATTTTTTTATAAAACAATCTTCGGTTCATTCTTATCAAACCAGGGGTCATTCTTTTAATTTACAAAGACCTTTCTACCAAACCAATTTATCTTTCTACACTATTAAAATTATAGGACCTCGTGAGTGGAACAAGTTACCCTCCACAATGAAATCAATTACATCCATGTCTCTATTTAAATCTAAAATCAAATCATACCTAATTGATTACTGACCGATTTTCACAGCAACATTGGAAATGGATTTCTAACCTTAGTCTATAATTTTATGCCATCTTCCTTGCAGTTTTATATTATATTAGGGATAGAACAAGCCCCATGGGGTTTTATTCCCGCCATACAATTTTCTTTATATATGTTATGTATTTATATCTCTTTCATAAATGGTGAATAAAAATCAAATCAAATCAAATCAAATTTACTGGGTTCCTTCTCGTGCGAATTATCGGCATTACCAACACGATCAACCTTAAATCTCCATGACGTTCTGACGTTTTTAGATGAGTATATACTCACTTCCGCTCATCTAAAAACGTCACACAGTGGTGCAATGGCGGCGCCCAGTGCACGCCATGGCGAGCAACAAAATATTCAATATTTCTTTTATTTCGCATTCTATCAACATAAATTTTATATAATAAGGTTTGGAATGTGATTGCCGATAAATATAGTCACACTCAAAAATAAGGTAAGTACTCCTTTAAGCATTTATGGTATTTTTTTCAGATACATGTATTTCACCACTGCAAAGCCTCTAAAATGAGCCAAAGTTCATTAAATGAAGTCTAAAATATTAAATTTTTAGCGGGGGGGGGGGATGCCCCTGGACCCCCTAGCAACCGCTCATCCAGGGATCATACAAGGTGCCCTTTTTGTCTGGAGCGAACCCCCCTCTACAAATCCTGGCTATGGTCCTGATCACATCTGTTCAGCATTGTACAGGTCTTAAGGGTGAATATTCGTTTTCAATACCAATTGTCAACTCTTGTGTTTCTTAATTCCAGGTGTTCACAGAAGGAATTACTAACAAGTTAGTGGGTGGATATGTGGAAGGCCATTTCTCAGATACGGTCCTGGTACGCATCTATGGACAGATGACGGAGTTGATAATAGACAGGAACATGGAAATGGAGAACATACAAATCCTGCATGAGGCGGACTGTGCTCCCCCGCTGTACTGTGTGTTCAACAACGGTGTATGTTATGCCTTTGTTCATGGAGAACCCTTGGATGAAGTGATGGTCAGAGATAACAAAATCAAAAGGTATCAAATTAGTAAAAAGGTTTTCAGTTTTTTGTTTTAAAAGCATCATGCATGACAGTGAAGTTCATTTCACAAACACAGTTCAGTAGTAGAACAACTGTCCACCAACTGCAGTCCTTCCTCAACATCAGTAGAGTAGCTGCACATCATTCCAGGATCATGCAATCAACATCAGTAGAGTGGAGGCAAACCATCTAGGGGAGCTTCTTGAAATTAGGACATGAGTTCCTTGATAGAATGGCATATATGCCGGTGATCTCGATGAGATACACTATGCCCAGTTTAGTGTTCTGGTCAGATGAAGAGAAGTTCCAATTGGAATGGCACATGCCATCAGGGCCTTATCTAGACTTTTTAGTTTGGGCACACATACACCAAGCAAAGTGTGGCAAGGCACTGTGAAATAGACTGTGGTGTGGGACTGCCGAAACACATAGAAGCTTTTATGAGTATAAACAGGCCCTGGTCACTGTCAATTTTCTTGCATGGCAGAGCATATACTATACATGCTCTGGTGAGTTCCTAGGGAGTTCCTACAAGTTCCCAAATCAGCACACCATGCCATTCTATTTGGAATGCCTTGTGCCAGTTCCTGGCTTGCCTTAATTTCAAGAAGCTCCTTAAACAACAGTCATGACATTACTACAACCATCTTCACAAGTCCAGGTAAATCTTAAATCCTCGCAGAGGGTTTACCTGGACATATTTGGTGATTCGAATGAGTTCTTGAGTCGATGCCTCTATTATACAATCTCGTACAATTCATCCCCCACGCTTGTTTTGAGTTAGCATGTCGGTATCCCAAGCCTGTGGTTTTTGCTTTGACTTCCGATGTCGATTTCCGCTTGACATCAAAGCAGTGTGGCCCGCGATGAAATTGAAACCTGTCACATCGCATACCTGGCAGCGGATTGGCCTAATCAACCAGCTTAGCGCGTTCACTGGTTGGGTTGATTCAGGGGAAACCCCTTGATCTATTTATATCCAGAACTCGTATGGGTAACTAACCAAGCCAGTGTATCGATCCCAATAGATCGATCGATACACTGGCTCGCGAGGATGTACTACAACCTGCACACCATCTGGGGTTCATCTGACCAACATAAGTACAAGCTAAGTCACCATTCTGGGCCATTCGAATAACATTACAAGTTGCACATGCAGACACTATCCTGAGGCCGGCCAAACAAAAAAATGAGTACATGCCGCACACCATACTGTGCCATTCATAAGCATTAGTACAGGCTGCACACCATCATCAGAACTGCACACCACTCTTGGTTCCCATCCAAATGATTAGTATAGTAGCTGCACACCATCCCAGACATGCCAGGTGGATCACATCAATTGTAGAGTTGCCACGATAGCTATACAAATGAATGATATCTCAGAACTCGGCACAAATTTGTGAACCTAGTGCAGGCTCTCATCATTACAAATTCTCTCTACCTTGCCACTCTTGGATACCTTCATTTACATGTCACTAGCAAACAACAATTATTGCCTAAAAGCATTCCAATAACTTTTTCAGACCCTTCCATAAAAGGGAACAAACAAATAGAAGTACAGATAAATTTCAATTGCCAGAACACAAGATTTGTGTCCTTGTTGCCCATAGGGCTAGAAAGGGATTATAGTATTGGGGTCCATTCATCGGTCTGTTCATCCGATTTTATTCTTTCCGGGCAATAACTACTGAAAAACTGAACAAATCCTGTTCAAAGTTGATGGGTATCTTAAGATTTCTTGGGATTGTTGGGGGTTTTTTTATACGCCCGCCAAAAAGGCGGACGTATTATGTGATGGCGGTTTCCGTCCGTCTGTCTGTGTGTCGTACCGTCCGTCTGTCCGTCCTCCGTGTCCGGTCTATATCTGGAACACTTTTCTATTTACAGTTCCAATTTTTGGTGAGTTGATACCCTATGGGGAGACGATGTGTCGCATACAAAAATGAAGGTCGAGGTCAGAGGTCAAAGGTCACTGGCCTGAAAAACAGGAAATCATTGAAGTGTTCGTGTCCGGTCTATATCTCTGAATGTTTTCTATCCACAGTTGCAATTTTTTGTGAGTGGATACATCAGGTGGAGACGATGTGTCGCGTACCGAAATTCAGGTCAAGGTCAGAGGTCAAAGGTCACTGTTGCCTAAAATCAGGAAATTATTGATCATTGATAGTTTTCTATCTACAGTTCTAATTTTTGGTGAGTGGATGCCCTAGGGGGAAACGATGTGTTGCATACCAAAAGGTCAAGGTCAAAGGTCAGTGGTACTGAAAAATCAGGAAATCATTAAAAAAAAATTGTGAGTGGATTCAATAGGGGGAAATGAAGTGTTGCATACCAAACATTGGATAAAGGTCGAAGGTTAAAGGTCACTGTCCCCAAAATTAGGAAATTATTAAAAATAACTTTTTTTTGTATCAGTAGATACATTAGGGGGACACGATGTGTCACATACCAAAATGTATGTCAAGGTCAAAGGTCAAGGTCACTGTGACCCCAAAATCATGAAATTGTTAAAAATCATTATTTTTTGTGTCCATTGATATAGTAAGGGGAGACGATTTTGTCATGTACCAAAATTTAGGTCAAGGTTAATAGTCGAGGTCACTGTGACCCCAGAATCAAGAAATTTTTAAAAATTACTTTTTTGTGTCAGTAGATATATTAGGGGGACATGATGTGTCACATACCAAAATGTAGGTCAAGGCCGAAGGTTAAGGTCACTGTGACCACCAAAATTATGAAATTGTTAAAAATCATGATTTTTGTGTCCATTGATACACTGAGGGAAGACGATGTGTCATGTACCAAAATTCAGGTCAACAGTCAAGGAAATCATTAAAAATAACTTTTTTTGTGGCAGTAGATACATTAAGGGACACGATGTGTTACATCCCCAAATTTGGGTCAAAGGTCAAGGTCATTGTGACCCCCAAATCAAGAAATCACTAAAAGAAACATTTTCATATGCCTGCCGAAGAGGTAATGTAATGTGATATTGCGTTCTGTCCAGTCATTCATTAACATTTGTTGTCCATGCGATATCTCTGGTTTCAAGGTATGGATTGGTACCAAACTTTGGGTATACCTTACTCGCATGGCAAAGAGGAGCCATATTCATTTTGAGATCAATTTGTCAAAGGTCAAGGTCACAGTCTCCCAAAACTGAATCAAGTTTAGCTAACTATATGCGTTAGGCAATGTTGGAATATTCAGAGTTGTCTCCCCTACATGTATATGGCATTTGTCCTGTGGAGTTGTCTCCTATGTTTGATACATGTAAGAAACAGCTACATTCAGTTAAACTGTTATGAAATAGAAACCGTACATTTACTAATTTAACGAGGACAGGGATCCTTTATGAACTTATACCTGTTTGTTAACTCAAGAACAAAGGTTTACTTCATCACTTTCCTCACATTTTTCTTCCTTCATGAACAATTTCCTCACCTGAAAGGAATCCATTTGCAGGAAAACTATTATTTTCTGGTGTTTGACTATTGTCGATTTCAGTGTAGGATATGTGAGCTCTCGGCTCTTGTTTCAAGGTCAGCTAGTTACCAAAAGTTAAGCCCATTTTAGTTTATCATTCAATATAAGATGTGATATATGTTACATTCTCAGAAGCACACAATCGTAGACCTTTCTCTGGGTTGCTAGCTACCAATTGGAATCAAGGCTATTAAACAACCTTGAAATTTGGACCACTGTAATTCCAGATATACGGGCGTATATTGAAGCCCCTTGGGCTCTTGTTGTCTTATGCCGCTCTGCCTAAAGGTAGCACCACCTGTGGGTCAAACTAAATTTTCATTTCTGGACAATAACTTTTGAAAACCTGAACGGATTCTTTCCAAATTTGGTATTTGGGTACCTTGTATCAAACTTCGTTTTTCTTGCTGATCCGCTTATGAGTGGTGCCACCTATGGGCCATACTTAAATTTCGTTTCTGGACAACTTTCTTTGAAAATCTGAACAGATTCTTTCCAAGTTTGGCATGGGTAACTTGCCTCAAGATCTCGCTTGGGATTGTTTTTCATGCCGATCCGCCTATAGGTGGTGCCACCTGAAGGCCAAGTTAAAATTTTGTATTCAGAGCTTTTGAAAAAGCTGAATGGGTTCTTCCAACTTGGTACATGTAATGTTGGTAGGGCCTACCTTGATTCCAAATTTTACTTGGCATTGTTTGTCATGTCGATCCACCTTTAGGTGGTGCCACAAGGGGGCCAATAAAAATTTCCTTTCATGACGAGTTGTTATGTGGGTACCTTGCCACAGGATCTCGATTGGGATTGCTTCGCATGCCAGGGACTGAACTTTACGATTGGGGGACTTAAACTGCTTAGGTTTTCATTTAGATATATTAGCACTGTCTAATTAGATATTGATTAATGCTTGTAGATTGATAGCCAGGGAGATGGCAAAGGTACACTCTATTCCTGCAGAGACCATTGCCAGACACAGACAAGGGTCAGGCTCACAGTTAGATGTGAAAGGTCTCAAACCTGAACCATGTATATGGAAGAAGACTCAAAAATATTTAGACTTAGTACCAACAGAATTTTCTGATCCAAAACAGCAGGAAAGGTGAGTGACAACGTGTGTAAAATCAAATTGCATGAAGTCCTTTCATTTTGTATCAAGAAATAGTTTTTACCCCTTGGCCATGTCGGCATCATAGTTCTAGCAGCCTCATTTTTGAGTAGGACTGGCTGTGACCAATATGGCAGTGCTCAGATGCTCTGAAATAAAGGCACAGAAATGAATAAATATAATACTTTTCCGTCTTAATTGGCAAGAGATATTTGATACAATTTATTTTTAAGTTAAAACCTTTCCAATAGAAACGAATTTGAATTGAGTGAAGCATTCCTTTAATTCCTATTCAGAATTGTTTAATACTTCCAGAATAGTTACATACATTTGCCTTCTCAATTCTTAATTACATGTAAAAGAAATTGGAGGTCACCGAGCTCGGTTCGCTTCTGAATAGCCTGACACGGCCTTCAATCCTACAAAAATGGAGGGAAGCTATTTGATAGGAGATAACTCTTAATCTTCAGTCCACAATCACCATGTCAGTGTATGTGATGAGAGGGGGACTATCTAATGCGATGTCAGTTGGCATTATAAATACATGACATTATGTGCCTTGGTCATGTTGGTGAGGTTGAGGTACACCCGTAAGGGGTTTCCTTAACATTCGGCTACCAGAAGTCACTCGGTATATCAAACAAAACCAACATTTATAGACAACTGGGCATTCATTAAATATCCATTGAGAATGAATATTTTAGTATGCCCCTCAAGACTGTCGACAACAGCTGAAGTTTCCGCAATCTGACAGAAAAACTCCAGTTTACACAGTTTGATTATCAGCCTACCTTCCATTTGGATTTTAGGTTTCGGTACTTACCTCTACTGCCAGAAATTGGTATGGTGAAGGACCCAAGTTTTTGTGGCTAATTTCACTCGGTAATGCATACATGCAGTAACAGTATAAGAAATTGAATGTTCCTCTTGTTATATTGTTCTAAGAAAGCATGTTGAGTGCATAAAATTTCATTGAAATCTGTATTATTTCTCAGAATATCTCATTCGTATGGAAATGATTTATATAAAAGAAACAATATCATGATAATTTGGATATGTTCTGTTTCAAGTACTTCTTTATAAGACTTATTCAGGGAGCTTTCTTGTGATTAAAAGGTAGTGAAACATCTTCAAATCAGGAGCATCTAGTATTCTGGCTTTCATGACCTCCATCTGAAACACACTGTTTTGACTTCTGGGTTTGTCATATTTATTATTATAGGTTTGTGAAGGAAGTGAAGAGTAAGAAAGAGTTAAAGATGGAACTGGATGAACTGAAGGCCCACCTTGAGAACCTCGGGTCAGCTGTGCCTGTGGTCTTCTCTCACAACGATCTACTATGTAAAAATATTGTCTACAATGATAAGGAAGGTCAGCTCATCATGTTAGAGGTGGCTTTTACAAATGTAATTACTCCTGTCTGTATTTTCCGAATCACAGGATTAGTCCACATTATGGTCCCAAAGATCCCATTGCCAGTTACTTGACAATGATCGGTGGTTCTCCCCGACAATGATCGGTGGTTCTCCCCGGGTTCTCCCCGGCTTCCTACACCTCTAAAACAGGCTGTCACCATATGAGTGAAATAACCTTGAGTGTGATTTGAACCAAACTACCCCCCGAACAGTCCTAAATTTGAAAAGTTCTGATGGTTGCACTGTGAGTCAGAAGTTTGCCAATATGACTGAAATGGGGTTCACTATGACTTTGAAATACATGTAAATGGCATGCCATAGATGCTTTTTGCTCTCTTCTCTGTCCAGTTTTATACTCATTTCAACTTTCAAAACTTTTCAAATTGGAATGTTAATCTCCTCTGGAAATTTACAAATTTTAGCATGTTTAGTGCTGGTTATATAAACAGTTACTGTAGTTCTGATAATTTGAATGCTCTCCTGATATTTCAGGTCCTGCTTTAATGCCAGTACCTGTACTGCTACTCCCAGTTGTAAATTCAAATTTTATAATAGATTTTCTAGTTACATTGTGGCATTTGCATATCTAGCTTCTAATCATGTTATTCTGATCATGCCGATAAGCATGCAATGTCAATTTTAGCCAAGTTTTTTACAGGGCATGCCGCATCTCATATTACTCAGTGCCCTGCAGTGGAGCTATGCACATACTGCTCACCAATGCACAGATTACACCGGCACAATACTGCGACATTACGCCATCTAAAAATGGTCCACAAATAATCCTTACCTGCCGGTGTAATATTTACAGTCCATTAGTCACTTCCTGTTAATATATCCAAATGAGAAATTGGCCTGTAAACTTTTCAGTCGAAGCCCCACTTCACAACTACCACCATGTCATTTTGAAACCAAATTGATCAATGTGGAGACGTTAGTTTGAACCGATGCATATACCCGTTACCAGTAATTTTCATAAATAAAATGCCAGTGCCTTAGTATATGTAAGTATCTTTCAAGATTCAAGACTAATGGCAGAATAACATATATGTCATTGACTTTCTCAATCCAGCTACTATAATGCCTATACAGTGCCTTTTCTATCAGTATTTACGAGATAACCAACATCAAATTTTAGACTGCCCTAGGACCTTCACAAATAGACCTCACCATATCTGTGAATTCGGCTTTAAAATGACATGGCGGTTGTTTCGAAGTGGGGTTTCGACTGAAAAGTTTACAGGCTGATTTCTCATTTGGATTTATGTTCAGGCAGTCACTATGGACTTTAAATGTTACACCAGCAGGTAAGGATTAATGGGGATCGCCAGCCACGCTAGGTGGCGCTAGTGCTCCAACAGTTAAAGAAGATGTGAAGTCATAAAACGAACAATTATAACGTCGTTACATTATGTCGTTGCCATTGTGACGTCCAGAAAAGCGACATGGGCATGCACCATTTACCGCTTGGTACACATAGCCACCTGGTGTCAGTTCGAGCTGGCGAACCTCATTGTGGGCCATTTTCCGAGAGCGTAACCCTGTGGTAAGAGCTGGTGTAATCTGTGCAGTCGTGACCTGTGGGTACATAGCTTCACTGCATGGCGTAATGCACAATTCGCTATGTTAAGGAGGATCCAGATAAGAGGTAGAGCAATTCAAAATAAAAGATAAAATTCGGGGGTCACCAGGCTAAATTTTTCATAATCTAGAAATTTATATGGTGTAGTATCATGGTTCAACCCTATGCTAATATATATGGGATAAGATAGGATTTCAAACAAAATTTGTGTTAAAATTTCATTATACTTTGATTATGCACGTATATGACCCAGAAAAACTACATGTATCCGTGAAACTCTTCAGTGTCTTAGGCAAATCAATCTTGGGGTAAACGGGGTATTACCCTATGTGCAATTAGCCCATTTTTATACCGTAATGGGTACTTGTACTGAAACATTCATGTTGACATCAGTCCAACCATGTTAGGACATATTCACCAGCACACAATATTTCTATGCAAGCAACATCTTAATAAAGTTTAGGTGGCTCCATGATATCCAAAATTCACAGAAGATACTTGTAAGTGTGCAACAGGAGTGCTTTCTGAACGTCACAGTTAGTTATATTGAGCAGTATGGGCGAAAATGTAGTTGAGAAATCATTTGAGGCCTCTTAAATTTTATTTGACGTTTGAAATCTATATTAAATCTCCCGCTTGTACAAAATTCAAGTTAGTCCTTCAACAATGGATCTGAGCCGATAGCACATGTGCAGTGAGACAGTGGTTCTTTCAACCAGTCTTTCTCCCATCTTTTTAACCTAGGAAATTATAACTGGACTATTTTTTCCTGGAGCTGTCTCATAGATATAAGCACAACATGGTCCTTTCTTGGACTAGTAGGATAATTTGATCCATATTTTTCTTATTTACACCAGTTATCAATAGTATTAGTTAAAAAACCCACCCCATATGAAAAGTGTGAACCGCTGTCTCAATTGCACCTGTCAGTGCTATTGATGCAGCTCTATTGTTAAAGGATTATCTTGAAATTAGCACAAGGTGGAGATTGAGAACCTGAAATTGAGCGCATTATCTAAACATCATGAAAGCAGGGAAATAGCTCAAGCAGTCTGTCAATTCACTACGGCAATCAGCCATTGACAATGAAAGCTGAAGGCTGTGGTAAATATAGTTCACCTTAGTATTTTTTAACATGTTAAATGGAAATTATGTTTTTATCAAGACGGATGCTCAAGATAAGTTGGTCCTTCCATTTTTCAATCATTCAATATTAACCTGGGATACTATGAAGATGTATTTTTTCTCTTAATGCTGATAGTGGCTCATTATTGAAATTGTTCTTAATGTACATTTAATTTCAGAAAAGGTGACATTTATAGACTATGAGTATGGGGCGTTGAACTACCAGGCCTATGACCTGGGCAATCACTTCTGTGAATATGCAGGTTAGTGAAAAAAAGTGCTCCAGGTGTTTGATAGACCTGTTACCCAAATCATCAATTGAAAGTTAGATGTTTATTTTCAGCACCCTATTTAACATGTTGGATTTCCTTCGGGATTGTTCAAAATTTATCCAGGCATACAGGAAGAGAAAAAGGTTGTTCATGCTCATTTGCAGCAGTGATAATTTTGCGGGGGTTCCGTGTGCAATACAGCTTGTTGGGTAGCTTTTCCAGGTTTAACAAGGTTCCTACATGTAGTCCCCTATTGTGTTTTTCTTACGTGACAAATAGGCTGGGGGGGATGAGTGTTCAAATCAGCTTGACCAGAACCCTACAGGTTAAGTGAGTAAGTAGGATTTAAAGTCGTTTTCAACTATGTTTCAGTCATATCATGACGGTGCCTATATGTGCCAGGACACGAAGTGCCGACAGTTCCTATTATCCGGGACACTGATCAGCCCTACAGGTTGAACACATACTTTTCTTATTGCATCAGTATGGACTTTCAGATGAGGGACCTTGTCTTTTCAACACTTTGCATCAGTGTTTATTTCTACCCATCAATGATTTTGTTTAGTCTAACACAGCAGTGGCAAAATTCGGTTTTGAAAACAATATCCATATCGGTACCACTTGTTTTCTTTGATCATTGGTTTGACACACAGACGTGGGTTGGTTTCTGATTGGGCTGCCTTCATCTGAACAAAACCAGATGGGTACAAATAACCACTACTACAATATGACAAATACACAAGGACCCTCAGCTGAAAGTACAAGCTATCCAATAACCGTAGGCCTAGTAACAGCAAAATAGCTGGTAAATTTCACTTGGTGAATCTCGCTTTCAGGCCATCCTTAAAAATATGTTTGTTGGCTGTAACCCGACCCTACCTCAGGAAGTTGGGTCGGTAGGTAGGTAAAAAATTTTTTTCTTAGATCAGGTTTTCAGGTGGAAGAGGTTAGTGTGATTTTGTTCAGATACTAAGCAGGTCATTTGAAAAATACTCTTTGTCTGGCAGCAAAATTATTTCAGTATAGAAAACTAGTTATCTTCAAGGTATTAAGCAAGATATTCTTAAATTCAGGCTTGTGTAACGTTTTATTTCTTAGAAGACATCAACATCCTTGAACACATTCTTGACAATGACTAGTGACTAGCTGGTCAAAAAAAAAATTTACATATACCACTATCAGACACACTTTTGCCAGAATTGTGACAGGAAAGAAAAAAATCCTCTCAGTGTTATACAGAAGGTTGTTCATTACCATTTGGAGTTGATAAAATTACCTCAAATTAATCATTAACATCATTACCGCCCTTCCTCGTCGCAAATTAAAATATGGTGTGCTTTTATTGAATACTTAGGTACTTCCTTTATTCAGATTAAAAATACACCGTAATTTAATTTACTGACAACAATGAGGCAAATACTAAGTTTCTAACCTGTGTCTTTTCGTGGAATTTAGTCCGAGGTGGAATTCTGACAAGCGTATTTGATGCCGACATCGGAATGTCAAAATTAAGCTGACGGGTCTAATTTGTCAAGACCGCTGAAGCCACCGACATAGAGGGTTATAAAGTTTCGGTTAAACAACAAAGCAGTATAGATTTTCTGCATTTAGGCACACTGAAGTCTTCTCGGATAAAAGTAGAAATCCAAACATCGTTGTTGTTGTAACATCGTCAGTCTCAGAATCTGTCGGTGTACGGACCCACGAGGTGGTGGCAGTCCTAAACATGTCTACGTTCCACATCGATTCGCGACAGAGCTATGGCAGGTTTTAATAATCAACCGTTTTGAAATATTTTTCCCATCCCGTGTTGCTGTTGCCTCTCGATGTGTTTATTGTCCTCTCGACTCTCCATCAAACCCAAACACAAAACAGAAGGGGGAGCTTCCCGCCATATACACGTGGTCGACGAAAACTGCATTCCCCTACGGACTGGGCCATGGAGGATATGCCTTCAAAAAGTGTGACATAAGCTCACATGCTGACTACTGGAGAGTGAAATCCTGCTTGCTTTTGCTGGGCGAACGTTTTACATACGTTTACCCGAGAGAGGAGATAGGGGAGATAATTCTGACATTGCAAAATAAAATAAAAAGATGACCGGTCGGAAAATCGGCGAAAAAAGTTTCCAGTCGGCGGATTTTTGGACGGTCGGTCGGGTTACGCGCAACAAACTTATTTTTAAGGATGGCCTCATGAAGGGAGATAACTATATGATAGTTTTTAGAGAAAATAAAAAAGGAGATGCTCACATTTCCAACCTGCATCACCTGAAACAAACTTTTTTTTGCTGCATGGGTTGAAATATTAAAAAATTGCATCAACCTGAACTGTGTGGTCCACTATTTACATCTATTTGTCAAAGGGGAGGACATTTTCTCAGACTTGATGCACAAAAAAATACTTTGTGACTTGTGTATGATGAATATTTCACCTGCCACAAGGGACAGGTAGTTTTGTTTCCAGCCTGTCACCTACAAAATCTACCTGTCCAGGACAGGTGGACACCCTATTATTTTGACCCCTGGGCTGTAGTCCCATTTCGTACAGATATGACCTGGGATTTGGGATATTATATCGCATACCTTATAGCAGTCAATATAGGTGCTACGGCTGTTTTAGTATTTTATGTCTTCACTTTATTATTATCATTTTTGCTGTTTTATTACTGTTCATTTGACACCATTTCTAAGTTGCATGGTTCTGTAGAACATTAGATTACAAATGATGTTGAAAACTGGGGATCAGTGTGTAAATTATGTAGTCATTCCGCATCCTGTGCAGTGTAACCTCATAACGCTGTTATTGTTGACCATACTTTAACTACGGTAATTCCCCTAATAATTCGATCTCCGGAAGTGCAGCAAAAATAGCATATATCTGGCAATATTCTTCATGGCACCAGCTACAAAGTATCACATTTTGTCATTATACATGTTATAGGACTTTTCTTCAATTTGAATGAACGGAATGTTACTTTTTCTTTGTGTTTGAATAACAGAGTTGAAAAGTGAACTTCCTGTGATTGAATTATTAGGGAATTACCGAACTTTATATATTTTCATCCTTATAAAAGGGTTAAAGCAATATCATTATTTTATCAGAATCAGCGCTACATCGAGGCACCTTATAGTGTATGAAGCGAGAATTGGTATTCAGCAGCCAGATTTATTTCAAAGTGTTTATCTCAGATATATATATCCTGTCATCATCCAACTGCAGATCTGTAAATCCTGAACTGAGAAAGTTTCAGATTTAACGAGTCCAGCTCAAAGAAACAGTAATTTTGTCTGCTTTGGTGTGGTTTTAGAAATTTTTGTTATTATTAGAAGGTTTTATTATTGCAGGTTGGAACCCTATTATTTTGACCCCTGGGCTGTAGTCCCATTTCGTACAGATATGACCTGGGATTTGGGATATTATATCGCATACCTTATAGCAGTCAATATAGGTGCTACGGCTGTTTTAGTATTTTATGTCTTCACTTTATTATTATCATTTTTGCTGTTTTATTACTGTTCATTTGACACCATTTCTAAGTTGCATGGTTCTGTAGAACATTAGATTACAAATGATGTTGAAAACTGGGGATCAGTGTGTAAATTATGTAGTCATTCCGCATCCTGTGCAGTGTAACCTCATAACGCTGTTATTGTTGACCATACTTTAACTACGGTAATTCCCCTAATAATTCGATCTCCGGAAGTGCAGCAAAAATAGCATATATCTGGCAATATTCTTCATGGCACCAGCTACAAAGTATCACATTTTGTCATTATACATGTTATAGGACTTTTCTTCAATTTGAATGAACGGAATGTTACTTTTTCTTTGTGTTTGAATAACAGAGTTGAAAAGTGAACTTCCTGTGATTGAATTATTAGGGAATTACCGAACTTTATATATTTTCATCCTTATAAAAGGGTTAAAGCAATATCATTATTTTATCAGAATCAGCGCTACATCGAGGCACCTTATAGTGTATGAAGCGAGAATTGGTATTCAGCAGCCAGATTTATTTCAAAGTGTTTATCTCAGATATATATATCCTGTCATCATCCAACTGCAGATCTGTAAATCCTGAACTGAGAAAGTTTCAGATTTAACGAGTCCAGCTCAAAGAAACAGTAATTTTGTCTGCTTTGGTGTGGTTTTAGAAATTTTTGTTATTATTAGAAGGTTTTATTATTGCAGGTTGGAACTCTCACTGGTGGGAATAACTTTATTTCATACACCATATACTGTCTCACATGTCATGGATGCTTTGATAAAACTGACTGTTAAGGAGCAGACATGATATCACTTTGTGACAGCCATTAAGCCACCAGGGTGACAGTCATTCCTCGGGCAGAAATGGGAGGAGGGCAATTGTGATTGAAAGATGTATCCCAGATGTTACATATTAACCTAAACAGGACAATCTGTATTTTGCAGTCGCCCTTTAAACAGTTATGAATCGCATGATCACAGCATTCTGAAAGTTCATTCTCGTTATTCCGACTGTTGTCATGCAATACTTATGCAAGAATGATCAACATTTGGATGAAAATGTATTTTAAAACATTTTTGAAATTTGTAAATTGTGCAGTACACAAGATCTCAAGTCGCTGCAAGTTGACAGAAGACTTCTCCAATGAGATTTACCGAGATAAAATGAGTTCATAATTACCAATTACCTGTTTGAAATAATTTTCTAGGTGACAAGTTTTGCATGAATCTTCTTGTTCATATCATCTTGCCATATCCCGTATCCCCATATTTATTCAGGAATAACTTTTTCAAAACTGGATATTTAAATAATAGTCACAAATAGTAAATCACTGGTCATCCTAAAATCCAACTGGAAATTGAAACCAAATTGTGAGGATTTGTTCATAATGTCAGACATAAGATCTTGTGCACAAACTAAAAGTTCAAAAACACATAAACAAACATCCTGAATTATATATGTTGTCAGTTCACTAACATGTTTATAAATAAATAGATAATTAAATTTATGACAAAGTGACAAACGGCACCTCAAAATACTGAGACTGTATTTCATATACATGTATTCCTTAGGTGTTGACAATACAGACTACAGTTTATATCCTGACAAGGCCTACCAGCTGGACTGGTTAGGAGCTTACATTGGCTACTATAATATAGAGATGGGCAAGTCAGATGAGCCAATCACAGATGATCAGGTGGAGCGTCTCTATGTTCAAGTCAACAAATTCTCATTGGTTAGTATATGAAGTAAGCTTAGTTTATAGGTATGATGACATACCAGTCATGTAAGATGACTTTGCTGGAGGCAAATATCTCTTTGACAGATTGGTAAAAGAACTTATATCATGATTGTGTATAAAAAGTTTTTCTGTGAAATTGTGAAAGAAATATATTCATTTTTATACTCCCGCCAAAAGGCGGACGTATTATGTGATGGCGGTTTCAGGGCTTCGTGTTTAGAATTAGTGCGCGAGCTAAAAATAGCTCGCGTCAAAATATTTAGGAGAGGGTATTTAAAAGTCAGGCGAGTGATTGCAATATAATACAATATAAAATGTGACCGTTTACGTGAGCTAAAATCACTCTCGTGACATGAATTTACGCGAGTGTTTGCGTGCAGGTGAGCTATCACTCGCGCTAAACACGAAGTCCTGGGTTTCCGTCCGTCTGTCTGTCTGTCTGCCTGTCCGTCCGTCCCTCGTGTCCAGTCTATATCTGGGACAGTTTTCTATCCACAGTTCCAATTTTTGGTGAATGGATGCCTTACAGGGAGACGGTGTGTCACGTACCAAAATGAAGGTTGAGTTCAGAGGTCAACGGTCACTGGCCTGAAAAACAGGAAATCACTGAAGTGTTCGTGTCCGGTCTATATCTGTGACTGTGAAGTAGAATTTAGGATCAAGGGAGATTTATGATCTAGCTTGTACAAGCCAGAAGGGATGGAAAATGAGAATTTAGGGCCTGAAAATTTGAATCCGTGCTGGTGTATGAACTGCTGAGAGATGATCTTCAGTAACATATTCCAGAATAGACATCCAGTCTGTTGATGGATAAAATTCAGTTGCATGGAGCTCATGAGAATAAGGCTCCATTCCCTAGCTAGCTTGTGGATGATTTGAATACTCGGGCTTCTCTTATGGTAACTTCCTGGCATCAAAAACATGTGCTTTGTGCGTCAGTGCTATGTCACTGCATTCTGAATGTCATGGTTTTGTACTGTGATAACGCCATGTCATAATCAAAATTACATGTTACGTGACATCACTCCAGCTCTTCTTGGAAACGGGGGGGAAAGTCATCAATTAAATGTCTTCCTGCCGGTATCAAGTCACAAGCAGTGTGGGACCCCTAATTATATATTTTTCTCGATCTTGAATCTATACTGAATTTGGAACATGTACACCAAGTATGGAGAAAAAATGACAGAACTTTATGTACATGAATGGAGCATTTTCCTGTGAAATTCTATAATACCAATACCCGAGAGACACCCCATATTAAAGGGAACGTAAACTCTGCAGTAAAACACCGCGGGAATTATACAAGAGTCCCGATAGATTAAAAAAATCGTGACAAATATTTTTTCTCATTTTTTTCCAATGAATGAGACAGACGCAAACATAGAAAATACCGTCATTTGGAATTTCTTGGGGGCGTCGCCATGTTTGTTTTGGGCAGGATTTTTATCCAATGGGAAAGCGTAAAATTCAGTTGTGCCGATAATCTCCTACGTCATCGGACATTCTCTGTGTCGAGATAACATGGCCGCATATAGTCGTTTTCATTCACTCCTCCGTTCCCCGACTATCAGAGGCAATGTTATCGATTAGCTTTGATGTAGAATACAGCATGATTCTAACAGATATTCTACGATGCCGAGCTGCTCTGCATTTGGCTTCGCAATGTACCAGGTAATCCCGACACGTCGCACTGCCATCCTCATTCATGTTTGTAAGCTACGGTCTCGAATACTGCACCTCTGCAAATTGACGCGTTTTTACCTCCAGAGGCAGAAGAACTAGTGTCCACTGACGTCACGATTCTTCAAACATGGAGGCCTCTATGTTCGTCCAGTGTAACGAAGTTAAGACGTTTAGTACTGCTTTGAAAAAATTGTAAAAAAATATCTGATAAACGATTTGGATCATTCTATGAGGAAAAAGCTTTAACTGGCCATGCAAGTTTCACCAGAGTTTACGTTCCCTTTAAGGTCAAAAGTACAATGCCATGCCCAGTGTTTTGTTACATTTTGAAGTGATATAAATATCTTTGGAATGTTTACACAAAGTAGGGAAAATATGACATGACTTTGCACACAAACCAGTACGCCATGTTAATTACCCTTTGCCTTGTATCTTTTCATCTTATATCTATCGATGATGAACCAAAATGTCGGGTTATAATCTATTTACAGCTTGCTCACTTCTTCTGGGGTCTGTGGGCGCTGATACAAGCTAAATATTCTGCCATAGATTTTGACTATCTTGGGTAAGTACAGGGAAGTGTTAACCTGTTTAAAACAAATAGTTGGGTCATTTTGATACAGATGAGCAACTACACATAATGAACAAGATTTAGAAGCTTTATTAAACACCCTACTGAATCAACAAGTATGATTATAGGTGAATGCACCAGTCCATTTGTCATGCGGTCATGAACTGTAGGTTGGATCACTTCACATTGAAGCCGCATAACAGCTGCAATGTTATAATGAGGCAACATATGATTATATATCAGATATGTCGACAGTCCATGGTAGCTACCATTTGTCTTGGCAACAGTCCATTTGGCGAATCATTGGATCAGACGATGTGCTCTCTGTGCATCATTCACAAGTGCATGTTGACCTACCATGGACTGTCGATCGGTTCGATGATGATACCATGGACTGTCGTAATATCAGACAGAAAGAGAATAAACTATTAATGGTTCATATTCCTCTTAAACACACACAAGTGGAAGGAATCGAGAGATGAATGAGTCAGTGATACATGAGGCAGTAAGTTCCCACGTGTTCATTTTGTGCTCATTTCCTCGCACTATAATTCAATGCTAATACCTACCATGGACTGTCTACCAACACCTAAAAACACCTCTCGCCGCAAAAATGTTTAAAATTTTTGTTAACTTGAAATAGTAATAACCCTACATTTGGTGACAATATAGTACGATATCTCTCCTTCAAAAAATGACTGGACACCAGTAACCATACCTGTCATCGATATATGCTGAAAATCGTTCATTTTCGGCTGTGGTCACTGTCGTCTGGTCACACACACGCCCACGCTTGATAACGAAAGCACCGAAAAACCTACCATTGACTGTGATTTGACACGTGACTGGCGGTTTTCACCTATAATCACACTTGTCGATTCAGTAGGGTGTTCAAGGGATTTGTTAGTCTAGCGTTGTTGTTGTTATGAACAATGGGTTTATTTTCATTTTGTAGATCAAAGACTAGAACTTATGTCAACAAAAGCTTACAGCAAAAGTGAATAATTCTAAAATAGAGTCGACAAGAACCACAATTCGTGGATTGCGCGATAATTCTAGTTAATCCTTAGACAATACTATGTGGCCCCGATTGTGGCGGAGGCGCACCGACATGTAGCTGATAACAGGAGTTCTGATTCGTTAATCGGGGCACTTTAATTAAATTCCAAGATAGAGATTGAAGAGATTGTGATTGATCTGCCCAGAAACCAGATATTCCAATAAGACTCATAATTAGGAACAATAAGGGGAATAGACCAGTTTATCACTGATTCAAGAATAGAGGTGGTTTAGTACTAAAAAATCCTCCAAGTGACAACAGATCAATGAAAGACTAACTGCAAAAAGTCAAAGGAATAGGACAGGAGATCGAACTGTTTAGCCGCAAAAGGTGCGAAACAACATCATTGCTCACATGACGTTGTGAAGACAATGAACCACTACTTTACATTGGCAATAGTGCGTTATTTTATTCACAGACTTTTACAGGCGATGCCTTCTGTTAGAAAATATTTCACTCCGAGACAATAACATATTCAAAGCTGCTTGGAATTAATTTCAGTACTTACAAAGACACTAAGATACCTATTTTCCGATTTTGCAGTATTGCCAAAGTTAAAACATTGCTCGTTCCGTGACCTTTGTCCGACATCGCGTGGGCAAATGACTTCCTTTCGCGCCATTCATGGCTAGCGAGTTCAATCTCGGGACATGCATATTCCAGTTAAACCACTTACATTCATCATGCTGGATATGTATTGAATGCTCTCATTGGTCAGCAATTTAATTAAATTGTAAATGTAGTTCGGACTTACCAAACAGATTTGTAACTTGGACTGCCACAATGTTCTCTGGGCTGATGTAGTCTGGCTCCTCTGCATGTACACTAAATTCAGTTAAAAACCTTGTCTAGAAAAAGACTTGTTCGCAGGACCAGAAAGGGACTGTGCAAGAGACTATGAGTGTATGTATCTAGTGGGTTAGTTGAGAGACCCAGACAGATAACAGCTACTTCTCTTTGGTCTTCAGTGTTTCCTGTTTATCAGGGGAGTGAATCAGGGAATATATAAAATATCTGCTGAATTGAAAGAGACTTTTATGTTTAGCCATGGATGTTTGCTTGTTAGATATATTTTCAAGTGTTCTCTTCTTCAGAACTTTTTAATTTGTTTGGAGAAAGCTTTTGTTGACATAGTATTTGAAGTATAACCATGTTATTGGAGAATATTACCTCTGACTGCCATTTTAAGCCGATATTCAACAACAACAACAGTTGGTTGACAAATGCCTTAAAATCATATCCCGCTGAGTGAGATTTAAGAAATATTCTGGAGAACGAAACAGCATGAGTGATTACTATGTTTACTGTATTGCCGCTCTGACATGATATTGCATAATTTTTAAGTGCAACTGTGTTACGGTAGCTTGGTTTCACGGCTTGCATGTGAAAGTGACTTGGCTAAACTTGTAAACAACGAACACTTCATAATATTGGTTTATATTAATATTCACAAAAGTATCCTTAACTTCAGTTTCTATCTAGCAGGCCTAGTATTCTATTTTTTTCAAGTTGAAGGGCTTAATGAACAGAGTATTGTTGTTGTTGTTACAGTATAGTATGGAAAATGCTGAAAAGCATATGCCTCATGTGCATTGCAATTAGTCTCCGGGATTCTGTAAATGTTAAATACTGACTATGCAAGCATGAAACACGATAAGAAAGTAAAACCTCTCCATTAGGCTGTGTCACTTTTGGTCAGTGTAAATTATACACAATCAGGCACGGCTGAGCCGGGGGGGCTACGGGGGCTGAAGCCCCCCCAATAATTTGACCAACTTTTCTAAAATTCATATGATGTCAACGCAAAAATACTTCAATGAATACGTATTTTCGAAATGAATAGTAAAATGAATTGTCTGCGTCGCATATCTATCGCATAACTAAAACTATTTACAACTGTCCAGCATTAGTGGACCAGCCAAAGCTCTAAAAACATTTTTACCGACATTGTTAAGTAAATTTTAAGTTCACAAAAGGTTAATAGTGTTATACCATATAAAAGATGGTAGAGATAAATGATTAAATCCTCACACCATGTACCGTATGCCACTAATTACTAAGACGAAATGCCACTAAAAACATATGACTCCTATGTCCTGGACGTTTCGTGATATCAGTGAAGATAAAATACTGTTATTTGATTGTTCAGACTTGCATTCATCAAAATTAGAAAGAAAATGGACTAGAGTTGAAAATACCCTGCGTGTCCATGTCATGGGAATGTCCAAATCCTCGCCCAGTCAAGAAGTTACCGAAACGTAATGTATATAATTACAAGTCCTTGGTAGTGAAGTGCCCAAATACACGCTGTCGGTTTTCATTGTTCACAAACTCATTGGCAATTTCGATCAGGTTAATGGAGTCAGTGAGATTCTTGAAGATGAATATTTAAAAAATGTTGGGAAAACAGGCAACACAAATAGAGTTTACACGGGCGAGGATTTCTTGTTTTATTGCTCGGAAATACGCTAGAACGCCTCTCCGGCCATCTAAGACCCCTGGAGCTTCCGGGGCCTAGGCGGCCCCTGGACCCTCGCCTAATTGTGCTGTGATAGTAGCCCCCCCAATCATGAATTGCTTCCGCCGTGCCTGACAATATGGAAGCTTCTGCAAAGTACAGAAGTATAAAGGTTACCATACAAATATTGACATATAAATATAATTTTTTAACCATACAGTTGCCAATGAATGTAAAAAAAAAAATCCCTAATTTATCTTTGTGAATTGATACATAAAGATAAATTTGGAAAATTGTTTAAAATTCAGTGTCGAGTGTATTCATTAGAAATTAATCGCCTGAAAAATTATATTTGTATGTTAACTTTTCTATTTGTGTATATTTAGCAGGAGTTTATTCCATAGTGTGTATAATTTGCACTGATCAAAAGTGAAACAGTCTAATGGTAAGGTTTTCACATTATTATCCAGTGTCATGCTTGCAAACTCATTTACTCAATTCTAGGGACTAAATGCTCTTCACCTGGAATGTCATTATGTTCAGGCATACGCTTTCGGCATATTCCAAAATACACTGTAAGAACACTAAGGCCTTAAATGTGACATCGAAGGCACCTTTCCATCTATATCCAACATTATTTCAGGCATTGTCCATTTTCTTATTACTGGAACAATTAGAAATTAGAGTCCCAATTATACAAGTTATACAACTTGGAGAAACCTCAAAAATGCACCAGGACAACTGAAATTACTTTAATAAAACAAATTAATGACTTCCCTACCTCTAAAATAAGGAAGAGCTTTCGACCCATTGCCCATAGGGGAATGCGTGAAATGATTCCAGACAAGATGTGTGGGATGCCAAATTAGAACTTGGCAGGAATATGAAAATGTCTATGGGAGTTCTCAGAATGGCAGAGAAGATTATTGCAATCAGAATGCTGGAGACTGATGCAATCATTAAAATTTTTAAATACCATCATACTATATACTTACTGTTGTAAGGTATCTTATCATGCATTTATTGTATTCATTTCTCCCAGGTATGCCGTCCTCCGGTTGAATGAGTACTTCGCCAAGAAGGATCAGTTTTTTGCGCTGAGATTACCAGAGTAATGAAAATAATAATATACAGTCATACAATGGGATTACCGGAGTAATAACAAGAATAATATAGTCATACATTGGGATTACCAGAGTAATAACAATAGTAATATAGTCATACATTCAGGATTACCAGAGTAATAACAATAAAAAAATAGTCATACATTGGGATTACCAGAGTAATAACAATAATAATATAGTCTTACATTGTGATAACCAGAGTAATAACTATAACAATATAGTCATACATTGGGATTACCGGAGAAGAAATAACAATAATAATATAGTCTTACATTGTGATTACCAGAGTAATAACAATAATAATATAGTCTTACATTGTGATTACCAGAGTAATAACATTAGTAATATAGTCATACAATGGGATTACTAGAGTAATAACTGTAATAATTTACAGTCCTACATTGGGATTACAGGAGTAATAACAATAATAAATACAGTCATACATTGGGATTACCAGAGCAAGAACAACAATAATATACAGTCCTACATTGGGATAACTGAAGTAATAACAACAATAATAATTTATAGTCCTACATTGGGATTACCGGAGTAAGATCAATAATAATACAGTGAAACCTGTGTATACCAGCCGTGCTTGGGACCAGATTATAGTTTCGGTCTTGACAGAGTTCTGGTTTATCAAGGTTCAACGTGCTTTAAATTTAAGTACCGTACATGATATCAGTAGATTTGGGATTACTAGAGTACATTGGGCCTATCTTTGAAAACATATCTATTTCATCACAGCTGTTGGATATATGGAGTAACTGGGAATGATTGGTTCAACTCCACATTATGCGAGCCAAATGTACTTGGTTTAGTTTCTTTGGATTCAAGGACTGATATTATAGATATGATATATATTTTTATACTTCCCAATGTAAGTTGGTTGATCAGGTATGTATAAGTAAGGTCCAGATAATGATTCCAGTTTGAACCAAAGTGGTTGAACTCGCTGAAGGCGCTGAAGCTCACATATCACTCATCGCCGTCCCTTGATCTTGTCATACGTCTTTTCAAAGATATTATATAAACGTAAGGCCTCTGATGTTGCAATCAATGAAATTTTCTGTATTATGATATATAAGTAGTTTATCAGCACTTTTTGTCCACATGTGCTTCTTTTAAATCAAAATATTTGCTAATTAAGACATCTATATTTTAAGTCCATGCCAATCAATATATGTATTCCATAATGTTATCCTTACATTGAACTAATATATAGTTTGCCACAGCCCATTGTATGTGACATTTTTATGCCCCCCCCCCTCTAATTAGAGGGGGGGGGGGGCATATAGCGATCGCTTTGTCTGTCCGTCCGAATTTCTTGTCCGCACGATATCTCGGTTAATATTTGATGGACAGGATTGAAACTTGCATGGAATGTGGCCAGTGCCTCGTAGTTGTGCAGCGTATAATTTTTTCCGAGTTCCGGTATAATTTTCAAGAGTTATGGCCCTTTTTCCGAAATCTCTGTGAATGGGACTTGTCCGGGCTGGATCTTGGTTAATATTGTATGGACAAGTACGAAATTTGCGTGATATGTGGTCAGTGCCCCACAGTTGTGCAGCGGAAAGTTTCTCCCTATTTTGCATATACTTTCAAGAGTTATGACCCTTTGTTCCTGAAATCTCCGTGAATTGGGACTTGTCCGGGCTGGATCTTGGTTAATATTGTATGGACAATTCTGAAATTTGCAGGATATGTGGTCAGTGCCCTATAGTTGTGCAGCGTGAAGTTTCTCCGCGTTTCGCATATATTTTCAAGAGTTACGGCCCTTGGTTCTTCAAGTCTGTGTGAATTGGGACTTCCCCGGGCTGTATCTCGGTTGATATTGTATGGACAAGTATGGAATTTGCAGGATATGGGATCAGTGCCCTGTAGTTGTGCAGCGTGAAGTTCCTCCGCGTTTCGCGTATATTTTCAAGAGTTATGGCCCTTTGTTCTTGAAATCTTTGTGAATTGGGACTTGTACGAGCTGGATCTCGGTTAATTTATGGAATTTAAAGTATGGAATTTGCATGATATGTGGTCAATACCCCATAGTTGTGCAGCGTGAAGTTTCTCTGCTTTCGGTTATATTTTTCAGTTATTGCCCTTTGCTGATCAAACCTAAGTGAATGGGATATATTTATTTTTTTCAGGCTTGATCTCAGTCCATAACCGATTTGGACTGGAAAAATGGCTATAAAATTGTTATTCTACATTCCAAAGCAGACCGCATAGGTCCTGAAGTATGAAATTGCCCCAAAAAGAGTGAATTGGGTGAAAAAATCAAAGTTCACTGATCGCTTCATAATTTCACCACAATATACTCCCAAGGAATGTAGATCTCATAACCAGGTCACATTTTCGGATTTGGCGAAAGCCCTGGTGACCATCTAGCATCAAAACATTGTATTATTACTTGTTGGTCGATACTTGGAATATGTATTATGCGAGGCATGCCGGAAAAAGTGACTGAAACAGAATTTTTATAATTATCTAAATTCGGCCTCCACCGACCAATACAGAATAGAACAATGGCAGGGCAGTGTTGGATTAAAGTGGAAGGGGGGGGGGGGGGCATACAATTGAGCAATCTCTGATTGCTTCCTTGCTGTGTTTTGAGCTCAAATATTGTATAAAATTTATAACTATGTAATCAGATATTTTACTGATATATTGATTTCAAATGTGGAGTGTTCAGATTATAAGTTATTCCACACAGCACAATCAGCAGTGCTGCATTGTGAACCAGGTCCGTGGGTCAATTCACAGGACTTCCAGAATCTAAACATCTCTTTATCAGCGCACAATATGGTCATAACGTTACTATATTTACTGTACTTCGGAATATTGTTACAAATGTGTAATCTCTTTATCAGCGCACAATATGGTCATAACGTTACTATATTTACTGTACTTCGGAATATTGTTACAAATGTGTAATAGGACATGTTGTTAATCAGGAATTTTGTATTTTCTTCCGAGTGACAAAGAATTTTCCAAGAATTTAATCTTATATTACAGCATATGAATATAATTTTATATATTGCGTAATGTTTCGATATACTAATAAATCAGATTAATATTCATGTTAATGTTGTCTCCATGTTTTATCCACGTTTAACATGCTTAATAATAGAAGGCTTGCTTCATTGGTTAAATCAAAAATAGTGAAATGAATAGGACGAAAATGGCTAAAAGCTAATTGATATATTGTGCGTTCCTCTCCCACAGTTCAGCTATAGTGCCAGATTCTGCACTCCTCTCATAATGCTCTCAGCTGTGGTCACTGGGGATGATATTCATTGTTCAAAAATAAGATTTTCTGCCAATTCTACCTCTTTTAAAGTAGAAATAGAATGAATATGTTTTTATGAAAATAGAAGTTACAAATGTTGTGCATTCCCCTTAGGTGTAGCGTCAAGGCAAAACTGTTATATCAGGGCCAGCAGTCATTGTCATCATGGTTATCGAGGGGGATATCCAGCATGTGAGACAGTGCAGAAACGGTCTGCTTTGGGAGAGTTTACTCTTCCTTTTCGAAGACCATTAAACATCTAGTTTTCTTTAAAGGTGAAATACAAAGGTTTTAAGATTCTGCTTTTCATATTTTATATAGGTTAAATAAATTATGAGAGAAATGTCAATCTATCTGCTTTGCTTGGTGTAAGTTGAAGTATTTTGTTTGTTTTGTTTTTTTTTGTTTTTGTTCAAATCACTTTTCGTCCGTGGTCCGTCGTCCGTCCGTCAGTCAGTCAGTCAGTCCGTCGTCCGTCCGTAAACAATTCTTGTTATCGCGATTTCTCAGGAACTATTGCATGGATCTTTCTCAAATTTGGTACACAGGTTCCCCCTTGGGTCTAGTTGTGCAAGATACCTTTTCTGGTTCGAGTCGAAAATCCAATATGGTCACAAGGCAGCCATCTTGGATTTCCCCATGAAACCTTGTTATCGCGATTTCTCAGGAACTACTGCATGGATCTTTCTCAAATTTGGTACACAGGTTCCCCTTGGGGTCTAGTTGTGCAAGATACCTTTTCTAGTCCGATTCGAAAATCCAATATGGCCACCAGGCAGCCATCTTGGATTTCCCCATGAAACCTTGTTATCGCGATTTCTCAGGAACTACTGCATGGATCTTTCTCAAATTTAGTACACAGGTTCCCCTTGGGGTCTAGTTGTGCAAGATACCTTTTCTGGTCCGATTCGAAAATCCAATATGGCCACCAGGCAGCCATCTTGGATTTCCCCATGAAACCTTGTTATCGCGATTTCTCGTGAACTACTGCATGGATCTTTCTCAGATTTGGTACACAGGTTCCCCTTGGGGTCTAGTTGTGCAAGATACCTTTTCTGGTCCGATTCGAAAATCCAGTATGGCCACCAGGCAGCCATCTTGGATTTCCTCATGAAACCGTATCACGATTTCTCAGGAACTACTGCATGGATCTTTCTCAAATTTGGTACACAGGTTCCCCTTGGGGCCTAGTTGTGCAACATACCTTTTCTGGTCCGATTCGAAAACCCAATATGGCCACCAGGCAGCCATCTTGGATTTCCCTATGAAACCTTGTTATCGCGATTTCTCAGGAAGTTTTACATGGATCTTTTTCAAATTTGGTACACAGGTTCCCCTTCGGGTCTAGTTGTGCAAGATACCTTTTTTTTCTGGTCCGAATCGAAAATCCAATATGGCCACAAGGCGGCCATCTTGGATTTCCCCATGAAACCTTATCGCGATTTCTCAGGAACTCCTGCATGGATCTTTCTCAAATTTGGTACACAGGTTTCCATTGGGTTCTAGTTATGCAAGATACCTTTTTTTCTGGTCCGATTCGAAAATCCAATATGGCCACAAGGCAACCATCTTGGATTTCCCCACGAAACCTTGTTATCGCGATTTCTCAGGAGCTACTTCATGGATCTTTCTCAAATTTGGTACACAGGCTCCCCTTGAGGTCTAGTTGTACAAGATACCTTTTCTGGAGTGGTCCGATTTGAAAATCCAATATGGCCACCAGGCAGCCATCTTGGATTTCCCCATGAAACTTTGTTATCGTCATTTCTCAGGAAGTACTGCATGGATCTTTCCCAAATTTGGTACACAGGTTCCCCTTAAAGTCTGGTTGTGCAAGATACCTTTTACGGTACGAATCGAAAAATCCAGTACGGCCACCAGGCGGCCATCTTGGATTTCGCCATTGAAACTTTGTAAATGCGATTTCTCAGGAACTACTGCATGGATCTTTGTCAAAGGTGGTACACAGGTTCCCCTTGTCGTCTACAGTAGTTGTGCAAGATACCTTTTCTGGTCCGATTTGAAAATCCAATATGGCCAAAAAGCGGCCATATTGGATTTTCTCATGCAACTTTGTTATCGTGATTTCTCAGGAAATACTGCATGGATCTTCCTCAAATTTGGTACACAGATTCCGCTTGTTACCCAGTTGTGCAAGATACCTTTTTTGGTCGATTCTGAAAATCCAATATGGCCGCCAGGTGGCCATCTTGAATTTCCCCTTGAAACGTAATTATGGTGAATTCTCAGGAAATATTTCATGGATCTTTCCCAAATTTGGTACACAGGTCCCACATGGGGCTTATTTGTGCAAGATACCTTTTTGATCCGATTCGAAAATTACGCTTCAAATTAATACGGTATTCCCGAGTTGTGACGTTACATCACAAGAGTCGGCGGATCAAATGGTGGGGCATATTCTATATATTGACTATAGAGAATATCCATACCTTCACCTTCCATATCAAGGAGTTCAAATAATTCGGAATTAAAATGTATTTCTTCAAATTTTAAGTCAGTTTTCTTTAGTCCATGCAGTTGCAAGTGAACTGCCCCACCCTCTCGTCTGCCGGCGGGTCGGCTACATGAATGGACGTCACCCTTGTGACACAATGTCACAACTCGACAACTGTAGACTACTGCATGTTTCGATCCAAGGGAGATAATCAGGATTCAGACACTTTCAAAGTTTCAACATTACTGCGCGGACCGGATCCCTTCAGTATTAATTATTGTACCATCTTACTATTTTCGAGCATGGTATCATAAAAGAGATATCTCAAACTAGTCCAGTAAACAGAACAAAATTAGCATTCGTTCCTAATTATAAAATCTTAAGTATGTTTCATAGCTCATGAATGCCAAAGTGTCAAAGAGATTTGTCTTCGCTTCCAGTACCCAGTGATGACTCGTGCAAAAAAAAACAACAACAAAAACTACAAAACGAAGACGAAGTATCCCCCGTACATATACATTCACTTTCAGACTAACTTTGCTCATTTCTCTTGTTCTATAACAACCGACATAAGAACAGTTTCTAAAAATCTTGAATCTCCTGAAACTTAGAAAGATTATATCTTGGTGTTTTCCAGTGTCCCTTTTAATTTTCGATCTTTTTTGCTCAGATTTGAAATTCTGTAAACAAAATTACAAATCAATCGTTCGTTCTTAGTAACAATGGACAAAAAGATCCTCTTGTTATTAGCTTACAATTTTCGGACAATGGTGGGCGCCAAGATCCTTCAGGATCTCTCATTTTTTTTGGCTAGGAGCTTTTTAAGAGTCCTCAAGCCCAGCTGAATTCAGATTTGCAAACCGCATCACTTATTCCATTGACTGTGATGTCACGTCTGAACCAGTCGCCTGAAGACTGAACTTTCCAAGTATTTATACCAGACCAGGCTGTCTTGATGTGATGCCACAATTCATTTCTGAAATTGCCCAGTCTTTAGCACTTTCTAAAGCTTCTGGGTATCAAAATACTTCAAATGAAACCACATGAAGGGGATAAGCTGATATTTCCATCGTCTACTAGCCCAAGAAGAATATACGAAGGGAAGGAAAATATGGAAACTTTTGCATTTCGCTTTCAAAATGTAAATGAAGAAAAGCAATCAAATTTGCTATCTTTATCTTTGAAGATCAATATTCCGAAAACTAGGTAATATTCACTAAAATTACAACACTAGTTTTATTGTTCCGTGTATAGAACATACCAGGCTATTGAATTTTCAGACTGAAATCGATCATACAATTTTCACACCTCTGTCCAGAGCTTATGGTACAACTGTTTTCAGATTTAAATTGCACTATTTAGAATCAGAATATTAAATTTTGTTTTTGCCCTAGATGGAAGCTAGGTCCCGTGTTAACAAGAACACTGAGTTTTTGTCCCTTTGGGTGGAAGTTCATTACCTTATGCAGGCATCTGGCACCTGTATTATAGGACTGGACCCTCATATTGATTGATAGAACATGACTATTTCATCGAGACTTCAACTATGGATATATAATGGTTGACTTCCTCAATATGAAGTATCATATCAGATTCTGTGATCACCGCTTCCTGTTTGTCGATTTTGGCTCAGCCAGTTAACAGAGAGTACTAGCACTTCCAGTTTATCTTCTAGTTCTATTGTGCAAGCACAGACTAAGCATATCCGTCAATGACTGGGGAATCCCAGAAATTTATTTATCCAAGTTTTGTGATTAAACAGTATTTTGTAATTCAGGGAAACTCTATATGTATATTTATGAAAAGACGAAATAATTACAGTGAAAATGTGTATGGCAGAATAGTGAAAAGAAAAGAATATACATGTGTGACAAAAATGTAGCTAACGTGGCTAACTAGTCTACTTTCCCCAGGTATTGTTGGTTGCATGTACTTTTGACATCTATGATGCCTTAATTACAAAATCTTTCTTTACATCTGCATATGATTAAATCTGTTGGATGTATATACCGGTATCAAAATGTTGGATTGAAGAATAAAGAAGGAAATGGCACATCCAAGTTGAAACAGGTGTATTTGTAAAGTCCATTAATATGACCAATGTAATCTACTCATTAATAATTGTCTTAGAAATGTAGAAAATCTAGCTACTCTGGGAAGGGTTAGTCTGAATTCAAACTCGTCCATTCGAAATGAGGTTTGATGTGGATTGTTTCATTTAATGTTTTGATAGCATGGGTGTTCATGAGACACAACCCATTGTCAAGGCGAACAGAGGATAAATGTGAGCACTGGCGAGGCAGATTATTCAAATATCAGTCTCTGTCTGCTGATGGTTTTGAGATCTATACCTATGCACAGTTGGCCCTTCAGCAGGCTGTTGGTGACCTTGAAACCGCCTCTATCTTGCTGCATGATGCTTTAAATTTCGAATTCGGGTCTCGCACGAGCTCCAGATCTTCAGTGCGACTTAACTGAAACTGTAACACACAGCCTCATTCCCACTGTCAGTGAATTTTGTTCAGACAGTGGAAATAATTATCAGTGTAACTGCAGCACTGTGCTTTGCCAGAGATCAGAATAGACATTTATCCTGTTCCCCGGCTTTGCCAAGTCATTTGACTGCTCAATGTAGTATGGTACTTTTGTAGTCTTTAAAAATTACGAAGTCAGAAGGATGTGGTCAGTCTGACAAACCAGTTTATGGTACAGATATGACTGATGTATACTTTATATGGTCAAATACCCTGCTTGGTCATCTCTTCCATTGATGTTTTGACTGACCATCCTGTACCATAAAATGTTAGGTAAACTTCCCATATCTTTCTGGGAATGTAGAGGGATAGATGTAGTATTGGCTTCGTTTTAAATAAAGCTAATGGTATTGCCATCAGCATTAATTGTTCATTTTCACCTGATTTTCACCACACAAGGATAGCCACATACAGGAACACTGAACAAGGATACTCACACTAAAGTGCCACACCCCCTGAGGCGTTCATACAGGAACACCTTATCCAAGGTGAATGCTGGGACAGCCAATGTAGCAACGCCGTTCATACAGGAACACTGAACAAGGATACTCACACTAAAGTGCCACACCCCCTTAGGCGTTCATACAGGAACACCTTATCCAAGGTAAATGCTGGGACAGCCAGCAAAGCAACGGCGTTCATGCAAGAACACACTACACAAGGGTAGTCTGATTAAAGTGCCAAGCTCTCTCAGGCATTCATACAGGAACATTACACAAGGATAGTCGCACTAGAAGTGCCACGCTGCCTCAGGAGTTCATACAGGAACACTACACACGGATAGTCACACCTGTAATGTCCATGTCCGCTCAGTTATGGTTTTGTAACTACCATGTAAAGACTCGCACTAAACTTCACTTTCGTCTGCACTGATTCGAAGTTGTTCATCTCGATCATCTCCCACTTCACGACATTATATTTGGCGACGAGGATAGCTCACGTCCTAAAATTTGTGATAAACATTTTGTTAAAGGTATCGTGCAACCTTTTCATCGAACTTTGGCGACTCGCAAAATCTCAGAAACTGTATTTTGCGATCTGATCAGACCGGACGCTCGACCTGATTTCTGATTGTGACGTCACGGCCACAACACGTGGTTTTTGAAAATCAGCAAAATGGCTCAGGCATTGCCCATTTTCCCTTCGTTCGATGTACATAGCGAACCAGCTTCAGTCGCACAACGATGGACAAAATACGTCAAACGCTTCGAAAATCTACTTCTTGCAATGGATGTGAAGGACAAAAAAAGAGCGTTACTTCTTCACTATGCAGGCGAGGAGGTAAGTGACATACTGGACGCATTGTCAGACACAGGAGATGACATTGGTGGTGCTTTGGACAAACTCAATGGATATTTCAATCCAAAGAAGAACATAGCTTATGAAACATATGTTTTCAGAAAAGCTGAACAAAATTCAGGCGAAACAATGGACACATTTACAACACGGCTTAGGCAGCTTTCAGTCACATGTGAATTCGCAGATCAGGACCTGGAAATCAAAAATCAAATTATCCAGGGATGTAACTCAAGCCGAGTTAGACGTCGCATTCTCCGTGACCCGGATATGACCTTAACGAACATTTTGGATCTAGCCAGAGCATTAGAGCAACCAGAACTACAAGCTACAACCATTGAGAAACCAAGCGAATTACCTACATGTACATCAGAATCTGTCAACAGTATTAATCAGAGATCACGTTTCTCACATTCATCTAAGAAGTACATTCCAAAAAGTACCACAGCTAAACACGCTACACAGTCAACAGCTAACAAACGTACTGACTCTAGCGTAAGAAACAACTCCAAAACATGTAATTGTGGATACGATTCCCCCCATGTGTCTGGAAAGCCATGTCCTGCCAAAGGTAAAGAGTGCAGCTACTGTCATAAGTGGAATCATTTTTCATCTGTGTGCCGAAAAAAGAAACGTAGACAATTTCACAAACCCAGTCATGAGTCTATCAAACACGTCAATACGGCAAATACTGCATATCGACAAGACATCTCCAGCTCCGAGGATGAATACATATTCGGTCTTCGATCACCAGCCAATCATGTGCAACAGCCAGCTACCAAGCAACCGGTCATAACTGTCTCCATAAATGGACATTTGCTTCCAGCTGTCATAGATACAGGCAATACTGTGAACATGGTCAGTCTTTCAAGAACTTTGATAAACAACCATCCTGTGAGAAGGAAGATCTGCCAGAAATTTATGCATACAACTCAGATCAACCACTTCCAGTAATTGGTCGATTCACTGCAGATGTTAAAATTGGGACAAAATCCATTGACACTGTATTCTATATAACATCTGGAGTTTGTGACACACTACTGAGTTACAGTACATGCGTCGATCTTGGTCTACTTCAAGTCACCCAGCAAATACATGCAGTCAAATCCAGCTACAAGTCACATACAGAAGAAATTGTAGCCAAATTCAGTGATCGATTCACAGGCATTGGTAAACTGAAGGGAGTTCAGGCCAAACTACATGTAGATGAAACAATTCCTCCAGTCGCACGACCTCACAGACGTCTTCCATTCAATCTACGTGAACGTACAGCTGTAAAGCTTCAACGCCTACTCGATCTCGATATCATTGAGCGTGTCGAAGATGAACCAACACCATGGGTTTCATCGATTCGAGTTATTGAGAAGCCCAAGAATCCATCGCAGATTCGAATATGTGTTGACATGCGTGCCCCAAATGAAGCCATACAACGAGAACGACACGTCACCCCACCAAATAGAGTTGGCCCCAGAATCACGCAGCCTAACAACTTTTTCCTCAAATCTTGGCGTCTTCAGGTACAAACGTCTACATTTTGGAGTCTGTTCTGCATCGGAACAATTTCAAAATCACATAGAAATGGCACTACAAGGACTTGAAGGTGTCCTTAATATCAGCGATGACATCTTGGTTCATGGTCGTACTCAACAGCAGCACGACAAACGACTAGAAGCAACATTTAATACTCCGTCTCCGAGAACGAAATCTCACTCTCCAAGCAGAAAAATGTGAGTACAGCAAGTCCAAAATTGACTTCTACGGATACGTCTTCTCCAAGGATGGTATATCGCCTGACCCTGGGAAAGTTCAAGCGATAAAGCAAGCAAGTCGTCCAACAAACGCAACAGAAGTGAAAAGCTTCCTGGGAATGGTCCAGTATTGCGCTCGATTCATCCCGGCTTTAGCAACACTGTCCAAACCACTGCGAGACCTGACCAGACAGAATGTGATATTCTCCTGGACCGATCAAGAGGAAAATGCCTTCACTGACATCAAGTCAGCACTCACTGATGAAAGCGTCATGGCGTACTATAACCCAAACAAGTCTGTAGAGCTCGTTGTCGATGCAAGCCCAGTTGGACTAGGTGCCATACTTACCCAAACAGATGAGACCTCTGGCACGAAAATCGTGTCCTATGCCAGCCGTTCACTTACACCTGTAGAACAAAGATACAGCCAAACAGAGCGTGAGGCACTAGGTCTCACATGGGGAATACTTCATAACCATCTGTACCTATACGGCCGACCATTCATTGTCATCAGTGATCACAAACCGTTGATACCATTGTACAACAAGTCAAATTCTAAGCCACCTGCTCGAATTGAACGTTGGATTCTGAAACTACAAGGCTACTCGTACAACGTTGTGTATCGCCCAGGCGCAAACAATCCAGCCGACTTCATGTCCAGACACCCCGTTGGCTCGTCAAAACAACCAAGTTGTGAAGAAAAGATGGCTGAGGAACACATCAATTTTCTCACAAACCACGCTATTCCCAAACCCATTACACTGGAAGAAATCCAGAATGCCACAAAAGCGGACCCAGTCCTTCAGAAAGTCCTAGATATGACTAAACACAAGCAGTGGAAAAAACCATACAAGTCATCCGATTGCGATTCTGCTACAGCCAGGCAACTCCAATCCTTTGCTACGGTCCATCGTCAGTTATCTGTCAATCAAGAAGATAACATTTTGCTCTTAGGATCACGTATCGTCATACCCACTTGCCTTCAACAACGAATTTGTGACCTTGCACACACAGGACATCAAGGGATAGTCAAGACGAAAAAACTCATTCGCCAGAAGGTTTGGTTTCCTGGTATCGATCGACTTGTCGAATCCACAGTAAACAACTGTCTCCCTTGTCAACCCGCGACACCTGAAAACTCTTCTCGGCGAGAACCGCTGAAGATGACTCAACTATCACTAGCGCCATGGGATACAGTTTGCGCGAATTTCGTTGGTCCACTATCTACAGGAGATTACCTATTAGTAGTGTATGATGAATACTCCCGATACCCAGAAGTCGAAAAAGTGTCGTCAACCTCAGCAAAATCGACAATCCCCGCATTTGACAAGATCTTCGCCACTCATGGTGTTCCTTCTATCCTGAAAACAGATAACGGCCCACCGTTTAATGGAACAGAATTTCATCAATTCACTGAGTGTTTAGGAATTCACCACCGAAAGATCACACCATATTGGCCAAGGTCCAATGGCGATGCCGAAAGGTTTATCAAAACGTTTGAGAAATTCATGCGAACAGCTAACGCGGATGGGAAACCGTAGAAACAAGAAATGTACACATTTCTACGGAACTACCGTGCTACGCCCCACACATCAACTGATAAACCGCCAGCTGAGTTACTGTTTAATCGCCCTTTTCGTACTACACTACCACAGGTCACGAAACCAGTTGCAGACGCTACAGTACGTGCGAAAGATCAGGCTTCCAAACAGAAAATGAAGCGCTATGCTGACACTCGTTCGAAAGCCAAGCCACATGTGATCCACGTTGGTGACTCTGTGTTAGTCCGCAATCATGACAAGAGAAAACAGTCACCACCCTTCAACCCTAATCCGTACACAGTGACATCTGTAAAAGGGACTATGATCACGGCAACGTGGTGAACATTCAATCACGAGAAATTGTTCCTTCTGGAAAGTTCTCAAATGCCGTGAGAATGCCATCAGAATGGATCAGTCGGACGATGAACTGTTGGAGGAAATACCTGCTATGCCCCAAGAGACTGCCCGAAGGTATCCGACACGTGAAAGACGAGTGCCGTCAAGATACCGAAACTATGAAATGTAACTAACTGTTTTATTCGAATTATTAATTGTTTTATTCAAATTATTTCTGAATGTTAATGTTGTATCAGCGAGAAGCTGTTCCAGAGTTCATTGTGTGATAATTTTGTGTACCAACGTCCATATCAGAGAAACCATTCCCTGGTACATTTTGTGGTAAAGTGATATATGGTTAACGTGAGAAAGAAACCATACGCGTGTGCGTATTGTGCAAAATGCTATCGGTACATATTGCTCGGGAGAAACCATATAACTGTTCATCTCCCACTTCACGACATTATAACACCAAAGTGCCACTTTTTGGTGAGCTTTTGGCCTCGCGAGGCCGGGAGATAAATATCAAACTTATTTGATAATTTCGGCCCGCGAGGCCAAATCCTCAGCGTGTGCAGCGAACGCAAGCCACCAGCTCAGCAGTTTTGTTTCACCAGCCACGTAGATAGAAACGTATCTTGAATTCACGTGATTTTTACGGCTGTTCAAAATGATCTCGAAGAAGGTGTTCTGCAGGAACCGGTGATCCTTTTGCTCACCATGTGCGCTGAAACCACACGAGGCTAGCCCCTGAGCCGACAGGCAATTGAGACCGTTAGCTCAGCTGATAGCTCTCGTGTACGCCGGGCTTTATTTTATGTAAAGCATATTTCAACTCTTCATCGTAATACCACCGTCCACACCCCCACGTTGGTTTGAGGGCCTGTGAGCAGCATTAACCACCCCGCAGTATTTTTTGTACAGGCACTTTCATAACTCGCGGTCTTGAGCGAGTTCTCGCTGTATATCACGGATGTACCGAAGTCTGTAGCCCTGCGCAGATTCAGCCTCAGTCTATGTTGGATACAGTCCCATCCTTATATAGCTGTTTTCCCCCAACATGCTGTCCCCCACCAGCACTTTCTCCCATGCGTCGTCTCCGATGTTCCAGCAGTGGGACACAACAGTAGATCAGCTTGTATGATGCATGTCAGCAGAAGGAGTGTGGAAGCTGTGGCTTCGGGTCTAAAGGGGGTAATTCAGCAGTTTCATCTGTCCCGCTGGAATATAAGCTGTACACGCGCAAGGAATTACTAGCATCTGAGAAAGTGTTGTTAACAGAGCTTTGATATAGCCCAGGCGTGCTTGACGTTTTTCTGCCATGCCGCTTGAGCCTGTTGTAGCTGCTCCATGGTGAGGTTTGTTCGGCATCGGGGACGTGTGCAGGAAATTCCACTCTTCTTAGAGCCATCGCTGTGACGGGTTAATGGCTAAGCTGTGGGAGAATCGCTTCGTTTCGTCCGCAGTACTAACTGCAGACATCATCCCATACTTTGTCTTTATATCTCGCAGATACCGTATGGTTTGGAGATGGTTATAATGACCGCCTCTATGCCTTTCAGTTCCATAATGGTTTATACGACCAAAAAACATAAAAAAAAGGAAAAAGCATGGCAGTCAATTTCAAAGACCTTGAAGTCTCAAACACATGGATGCACATAAAATACAGTCCCGTGAAAAAAGGAGACGGACTCTTTCCGAGAGCAAGGATATCAACTGGCTCAATGACCTTGCTGTGGTCGAATCAGCAGTGCAGGTGGATAGCAAAGGGTTTGTGAAGGTCCTCAACCTGGGAACAGCCTTCGCCTGCAGACCATTTGAAAACGAAGTCAAAGTAGTCCTTGCCGGCAAGCGGGGAGAGGACTACTACATAAGAAGCACTGGCACTGGAAGTGTTCCCTCTGATCACTCTCCCTCCGGCTTCAACCGTCTTTCTTGAAACACTGCTGCTTCCGCGCCCAGTAATTTCATGGCCATATTACCAAACCTGCAAATTAAGTGGCTGGAAAAACATACAGATCAGCCGTTGCAGATTTACATTATTATCGGGGAGAATGAAAAGCCTCTTGAGCGTTGCCCCATGAACGGTGTAAATAAACAAGCAGGGAACGATATAACAGTAGGGGATATATTCTTATCCGAAGGCATCGGCTTAAAAAGTCTCAAGGTGATGAAACAGCCTATCGATATGCTTGTGTTAGAGATTCTTGAAGCAGCTATATAAGGATGGGGCTGTATCCAACATAGAATGAGGTTGAATCTGCGCAGGACTACAGACTTCGGTACATCCGTGATATACAGCGAGAACTCGCCCAAGACCGCGAGTTATGAAAGTGCCTGTACAAAAAATACTGCAGGGTGGTTAATGCTGCTGATGGCGTGGCTATTGCGCTGCTGCGACTTTTGGTATGGTTTTCAGGGCCGCCAGCGTAGGCCTCTTGTCCACCACAATTGCCGTCCCGGTTATACTTGCGCTCGAGAAAACAGCTCTTTCGTGCGGCTTGACAGGTGTAGCCAGCAAGTTTATATCTCGACATCTGGCCATGAAGGCTAGAAAGCATGACAAAATTCGCGTGCTGGTCGAGGGGAAGTTGAAAAGCATCGCAGATATGATATCTTACATCATTCAAAGCCACCCCTATTAGCCAAGATAACAAAAACGAAAACAAAAAACGAGCTATTGAGGCAGGGCAGAGGGGAAGCAGGACCATCAAATTCGCAGAATATCTTGCTGCCCCTGTCGGAAGGACTGGCGGTGCTCAATTTGTCAGAACGGTCGCTGTTGGACTGCCACGGTTCCCGCAGGTTTTGGCTGGGAAATAAAGATCTCCTGGCATCATGTGATAGACCCATCGTCTAAATCCCGGCGCACACGAGAGCTATCAGCTGCACTAATGGCCTCAATTGGCTGTCAGTTCAGGGGTTAGCTCGTGTGGTTTCATCGCACACGGTGAACAATAGGATCATGGGTTCCCGCAGACTACCTTCTTCGAGATCATTTTGAACAGCCATAAAAATCACGTGAATTCGAGATACGTTTCTATTGGCTGGTCAAACGAAAATGCTGAGCTGGTGGCTTGCGTTCGCCGCACACACTGAGGATTTGGCCTCGCGGGGCGAAATTATCAAATAAGTTTGATATTTTTCTCCCGGCCTCGCGAGGCCAAAAGCTCACCAAAAACTGCCCGCACACGCGAGCTACCCCCAGAGCTGACCGGCAAATTGAGGCCGTTAGCTCAGCTGATAGCTCTCGTGTGCACCGGGCTTTATTATCAATCGGTTAAAACACCCCATAACTAAATTGAAAATTTTCCATGCTTGTTCCCGCTCGACTATCATACTTTCGTGTGTTCTGTCCGACTTTTTGCTCTACTGCTTACATACAGTGCTGGCTTTTACCAGCGAAAAAACAGCCTTGTTTGGCGTTCCTATATGAGCTCCTCCTAATGGGGTGTGACACTTTGGTGTGACTATCCTTGTGTAGTGTTCCTTTACTCCTGGGGGCAGCGTGGCACTTTTAGTGTGATTATCCTTGTGTAATGTTCCTGTATGAATGCCTGAGAGAGCTTGGCACTTTAGTCAGACTACCCTTGTGTAGTGTGTTCTTGCATGAACGTCGTTGCTTTGCTGGCTGTCCCAGCATTTACCTTGGATATGGTGTTCCTGTATGAACGCCTGAGCGGGTGTGGCACTTTAGTGTGACTATCCTTGTTCAATGTTCCTGTATGAACGGCGTTGCTACATTGACTGTCCCAGCATTTACCTTGGATAAGGTTTTCCCTTTTGAATGCCCGAGGTGGCGTGGCACTTTAGTGTTATTATCCTTGTGTGGTGTTCCTGTGTATAAACGCCTTTACTATGCTGGCTGTCCCAGCATTTACCTTGGATATGGTGTTCCTGTATGAAAGTGTGACGGGGCATGGCACTTTAGTGTGGCTATCCTTGGGTGGTGTTCCTGTATCAATGCCGTTGCTGCCCCAGTACATTAGATACGGTGTTCCTGCATGAACATCTCCAAACAAGGGCTGGGGTGCCCCCGCTCGGTGCCCGTCTGCTCTCAAATTGGAACTATGGTCCCCAGCCCCATGCTACTGGGTATGGAGTTGGACGAGGCTTTGTTTAGGAAGGAGACGAGAGGATGGGGCCCAGAATCTGCGGACAAAAAAAAATGTCCAAAAAATAACCTGTTTGCTTTACTCCTGGACAGGGCCACTTACAAGGGCATCAAGAATAATAGGGCCAAATTTTAAGCAAAATGCCATCTGAATGCGGCAATATAATTAAAATTAGGTGAAAATGAAACAATTAATGCTGATGGCAATACCATTCAATATAGCTTTATTTAAAACAATTACAAGCGTCTAGTCCGTCATTCATAATCCAGCCGTCGTCCATTAGAGAATATCCGCGTCCATAATCCAAAGACCTATTCCATTTTCCATATAACAGTATTAGCACCTAATTCAAAAAGACAATCATAGTATACATAAACATAGGCTTGTTTCCTGCAAGAGAGAAGTGGTCAACAGTTTTCAGTGATGCCGGCAAGACATCATGATGTTCCAAAAATATCAAATCCGTATCGCTGATCAGTATTCTTAATCCATAATATTCGTTGTAAAGTCGTCATCATCAAAACCAATGCTACATCTATCCCTCTACATTCCCAGAAAGATATGGGAAGTTTACCTAACATTTTATGGTACAGGATGGTCAGTCAAAACACCAATGGAAGAGATGACCAAGCAGGGTATTTGACCATATAAAGTATGCATCAGTCATGTCTGTACCATAAACTGGTTGGTCAGACTCCCCACATCCTTCTGACTTCGTAATTATAAAAGACTACAAGAGTCACTGACAGTGAGTGGGAATGAGGCTGTGTGTTAAAGATTCAGTTGAGTCGCACTGAAGGTCCTGATCTCGTGCGAGACACGAATTCGAAATTAAAAGCATCATGCGGCAAGATCGAGGCGGTTTCACGGTCACCCACAGCCTGCTGATGTAAGACTTGTTTGTCCATGGTATATATATGGACGTCTCACATGTTGTAAGACATGTTGGTATCGTGACGTTGATTTGTCTACGAAACTATCTTACATGTTTTCGGGAGTGGACTCGGGTGTGTTAACATGACTGTATTACATGTACTGCTCAACTCAGGAACTCAGACAAACACAGTATATGTGATATGGATGAAATATGTTTTAATCAATCAATCCATATCAATTTTGTGTATAATATTGCAGATAAATGAGATGGTTTCAATTTTGGTACTTTGATAATTTCGTAATAATTTTAGTCTGCCGGAAAATGACATGCCTGGTGGGCTGTCATCATGCCCTGGATACAGCCGGAGCATGGCTCTAATGTTGGTTTGGGAAGAACATGACTGCAGTACCTGTTTACAAAAGATAAAGATGCAGACTGCGGCTCATGTCTTCCCTCAGTGGCAGTTGAAACAGAAGAGGGCATGCACATATATACTTTGCATGATAAATACGTAAGAACTGCAGTCATGTTCTTCCCAAACCAACATTAGAGCCATGCTCCGGCTGTATCCAGGGCATGATGACAGCCCACCAGGCATGTCATTTTCCGGCAGACTAAAATTATTACGAAATTATCAAAGTACCAAAATTGAAACCATCTCATTTATCTGCAATATTATACACAAAATTGATATGGATTGATTGATTAAAACATATTTCATCCATATCACATATACTGTGTTTGTCTGAGTTCCTGAGTTGAGCAGTACATGTAATACAGTCATGTCAACACACCCGAGTCCACTCCCGAAAACATGTAAGATAGTTTCGTAGACAAATCAACGTCACGATACCAACATGTCTTACAACATGTGAGACGTCCATATATATACCATGGACAAACAAGTCTTACATTTGGCGCCCAACGTGGGGCATGGTGTGGATATATACAATGTGACTGTTGCAGTATATCTCTCCCAGGACTTTTCAGACTTGCATTGTATAATTTGAAGGCAGGCTGGTATTTATTACTTGATTAGATCTTTCGGCTTTATCAGTATACCAGACTGGCCTATTTGTGCACTAAAAGCTTTAAATTATCTCAAAGTGACCTTGGCAACTCCAGAATCTTGTTTGTGTATTTCTGGGTTGGAAGGCTGCGATATAATCAGAGATTAATTTACTGGTGATATGATAATGTTCAGAGGATAAGAAATGTGGTCCTATTGTTCAATTTCTAGTTCCTTATGACCTTGTACCTTGTATTTGGTGATTGTCTCTAGGTTTGCTGAAGTTATCTGTGATAAGGAAGCTTCATGCTTGGAGAATAAGCCTGTGGTTTGGCAATGGGATCAGACTTGAGATTAGGCCACTTGTTTGAAACTTTCTGAGCAATCTTGAGTTTCAGATAAACACTGAGACTATGTTCCTAATTCTAATCTCTGAATATAGCCTTCCTACATACTCCAATATTAAACTGGAATATTATAGTTGCCATGGATAAACTTTAGAGGTTGAAAATTGAAGCACTTTTTAGGCAATTTATTAAAATCCATTTCGACAGTTTTGACAACTTAATAAGTATAGATGTTTTGACAGTCCATCACATAGATGTCAATATTATTCAGTGTTAATTTCACATGAGATTTAATCTGGATCTGAGGGACTAACGAACACTCGTTGTGGGGTTAGTTTGAGCCATGCCATATCTTGATGCAGCCTCGTCCTCAGATTGATAAATCTGTTAAATTAACCTGGAGACATCTGTACATGTATCAAAATTGCCCATATACTGCCATCAGCCAGTGAGGTTTAGAACGAAACCTGGAGATGACCAAAGATGACCGGACTGGACAGTCCTGCATCTGACTGATGCATCTCGCTCTAGGGACCATGCCTCCACCCCAACTAAATGGGACGTTGATGATGTCAACGCCATGGGAAAATTGGAACTTAGCCCTGATGGAAGAGCCAACGGTGAATTCCTGGACTTTGATGGTGAACTGTTGGACTTCTCTTGAATGGTTATCTGGACATTTCGTCTTTTCAACACTGCTGTGATGAACTTTAAAATGTGGTACATTTGCAGGTTTATTAAAATGGCAGAACTATCAGTAAAAGTCGTGAAACACATTACGCAAATAATTTCCGGACAATTTCTTAACGTGTCACCTTTATTGATATAACATACTATATGAATCGGATACAGGTAAATGTATAGCTTTTCACTATTTCAAGTTGTTTAACTGTGTGTAATTGATATACAGCTGTGTCAATGTTTTCCCCATATTCACATATCCCGTTTGTTTATGTGTCTTGTAATATGGCTGAGGGAATTTTACATTGGGGTTTGGCTAACGAGTTGATGTTAGTTGACAAAGACCATGGTGCTTATACAATATATGAGATATTTATGGCACTAATGTGCATAAACAAGGTTTCTCTAAATCAGAATGCAGGATCACGTCCCATCAGGACTTGATAACGTTACCTGTCATTATATTTAGATGCCTGGGCCGGTTTACCTGTGACTGGTAACGATTATACGGAAATTCCTGATACATTATATAAGTATGTGTCAGAGTTTTGTTTTAAGTTACCTCCCTATGTATGATTCAGTTGCATTGGTCTGTTGTCTGTTGATATTTTGCTCCAGTCATTGTCTACACTCTTGAGATATGCGTGGACTTTACATTTTCATTTGTCAACGGTTTACCAACATTTAAGTGTTAACATTTTCATTTTAAGAGCAGTTACCATAAATTGGGTTGAAGAATTGTAAACGTGTCTTTAAATTGTCTGGGAATTTACTATAATTGACTCGTGGGCCATCTTATAATTGAATCTTTGTTTATTCATCGTTTAAGTAAAGCTCGACATGTAATGAGCAGCCAAACCCATTGGCTGTATTTTGGTTGAAATATGTCCTACGTTTGCTATCAGGTATCAGGCTAGCGATACCATGATAGGCTGCGTAGTGAATGTATTGTTGGTGTATGAGACACTTAAATACTTTTGGCATATTCATCTTTTTGTTTTCATTGCATAATACATGTACTTGTCAACGTTAGGAGTCCCATTACATAAGAAATTCACCTTTTGAGACACTATCTTGAATCACATTCTTTGTAAATTTACATTGAAGATAGATTTATTGGTACTTCAGCTCGCCTGAATATTTAACACATATTTGTTTGCCTATCTGTTGTTATCCATATGAATTACAGATATGTGTATCTTTTTATTACTTTCACCTGGCAGGCTGTGGGACTGACTCCACCAGTGGTGTGTGGAACTTTTGATCTCGATTTCGGCTCAAAATTCCTCTTTTAAGGAGGGGTGAATGTAACCCCTCAGAGACTGGTCAGTTTAGTCTCTGATTGTTTACTAGTTTAAAGTAGATATATGGGTCTCCCCCTGTACAGAGCCCCGGGAGAGCCCCATCTGTTTACATAGAGGTCATGTGATTTTGCCTTCAAGACTACTGAGCACATGGCATATTGCCCTCTTCTGTTCCAACTGCCACTGAGGGAAGACATGAACTGCAGTCTGCATCTTTATCTTTTCTAAACAGGTGAGAGAAGTTTACTTATTTTCAAGTTGAGTAAACAGTATTTGCAATTAACTTGTTAAGGGTTTAGTGCAGCGGTGTTTTGAGATTTTGCTGTGTTAACTAGGCAGATTTAGCTGCAAAGTTATTTGAAACTTTGTTTTTAACGGATGTCATATATTTGAGCATAATCTAAATTTTAGAGACGAATCTTGCACTGTTTGGTGATGTTTGTTACTAGCTGCTGGGTGTTGGTAACTTGCTTTACCATGCGTCGATCAGTGTTTAGGTTTATTCTATGTTATATTTTAGGCTCAGAGGGGATTTGAATTCTCCCTTTGTAATGTGTGTTGTTCCATGGAGACATTGCCTGCCTTAAACTCTGTTGTTTTAGGGTATTTAATGACACAGCAGATCTCAATACATTGTTTGTCATAGATCCTTTTGAGTTAATGTTTATACTATATTCAAACTAAAGATTTGATTTGTTAATTATAAACATTAACAGATTTGAATAATTTCAAGTAAGAGTATTTGAATACCAAATTTGCCTTTTTGGTCAACTGATCTAACATATATGTGTTTGTTGACACGATGGATATGCTTCATCGCCACATCACTATTTGGAACATACGCCCTTTCTATTGATCTCCTTATATCTGTTTGTGTCATATCGACATATGGTCCAAAATATGACATTTATGCAGTGGCTAGGTTTTTCATAGATATTTAGTGTGTCAAAGATTATTTTGGTATTGTGTTGTGGCGAGGGTATGTTCCACGTGTCAACAATCTTATGTATTTATCATGCAAAGTATATTTGTGCATGCCCTCTTCTGTTCCAACTGCCACTGAGGGAAGACATGAACTGCAGTCTGCATCTTTATCTTTTCTAAACAGGTACTGCAGTCATGTTCTTCCCAAACCAACATTAGAGCCATGCTCCGGCTGTATCCAGAGCATGATGACAGGCCACCATCAGGCATGTCATTTTCGGGCAGACTAAAATTATTACGAAATTATCAAAGTGCCAAAATTGAAACCATCTCATTTATCTGCAATATTATACACAAAATTGTTATGGATTGATTGATTAAAACATATTTCATCCATATCACATATACTGTGTTTGTCTGAGTTCCTGAGTTGAGCAGTACATGCCAGACAGTCATGTTAACACACCCGAGTCCACTCCCGAAAACATGTAAGATAGTTTCGTAAACAAATGAACGTCACGATACCAACATGTCTTACAACATGTGAGAGGTCCATGGTATATATATGGACCTCTCACATGTTGTAAGACATGTTGGTATCGTGACGTTCATTTGTTTACGAAACTATCTTACATGTTTTCGGGAGTGGACTCGGGTGTGTTAACATGACTGTCTGGCATGTACTGCTCAACTCAGGAACTCAGACAAACACAGTATATGTGATATGGATGAAATATGTTTTAATCAATCAATCCATAACAATTTTGTGTATAAT